>PVIW01012038.1:0-34231 GCA_004026585.1 Noctilio leporinus | reverse complement strand
TGGTACTGGCATAAGAATAGACATATAGATCAATGGAACAGAATAGAGAGCCCAGAAATTAACCCAGGACTCTATGGTCAACTCATATTTGACAAAGGGGGAAGGAACATCCAATGGAGTAAAAACAGTCTCTTCAACAAATGGTGTTGGGAGAACTGGACAGCAACATGAAAAAAGATAAAACTAGACCACCATACACCAAAATAAACTCAAGATGGATAAAAGATTTAAACATAAGCAGTGCCACCATAAAGGTCCTGGAGAAAAATATAGGCAGTAAACTTTTGGATATCCTATGCCGAAATATGTTTGCTGATATTTCACCAAGGGCAAAGGAAATCAAAGAACAAATAAACAAATGGGACTATATCAAATTGAAAAGTTTCTGTTCAGTGAAAGAAAATATCAGCAAAATTCAAAGGGAACCAACTGTATGGAACAGCATAATTGCCAATGATACCTCAGACAAGGGTCTGATCTCCAAAATACATAAAGCACTAATGTGACTCAACACCAGGGAGACAGACAGCCCAATTGAAAAATGGGCAAAGGACCTGAACAGACAACTCACTGAGGAAGATATACCAAGGGCCCAGAGGCATATGAAAGAATGCTCAACATCACTAGTCATCAGAGAGATGCAAATTAAAACCACAGTAAGATACCACCTCACACCTGTCAGAATGGCAATCATCAGCAAATCAACAAACAACAAGTGTTGGCGAGGATGTGGAGCAAAGGGAACCCTCATATACTGTTGGTGGCAATGTAGGCTGGTGCAGCCACTGTGGAAAACAGTATGGGTTTTCCTTAAAAAACTAAAAATGGAACTGCCTTTTGATCCAGCATTCCACTACTTGGATTATACCCAAAGAATCCTGAAACACCAATTCATAAGAACCTGTGCACACCTATGTTCATAGCAGCACTATTTACAATAGCCAAGTGTTGGAAACAGCGTAAGTGCCCATCAGTGGGTGATTGGATCAAAAAACTTTGGTACATTTACACAATGGAATTCTATATAGCAGAAAGAAAGAAGGACCTCCTCCTTCCCTTTGCAACAACATGGATGGAACTGGAGAGTATTATGCTTTGTGAAATAAGCCAGTCAGTGAAGGACAAATATATGATCTCACCCATTACAGGACAATAATGAGCAAAACTAACAACAAGCAAAACAGAACCAAATATATGAATACAATGAATAGGCCTTCTGTGGTCAAATGGGAACGGGATTGGGGGGAAGGGGGAAGCAGAGGCAAGAAAGGGGAGCAGCTTAGACAAGAAGCTAGTATAAAGGAACCATGGACATGGACAACAGGTGGGATTGACTTTGGAGGGAATGGGTGGGTGGGGAGGGGAACAGAGGGGAGCAAAAAGGGGATGGATGTAATACAACAACAATAAAATTTAAAAAAAATCAAAGTCAATCCATTAGGTTCTTCATATATATAATTAGATTATATAAGTATGGTTTTATTGGGAAAATATATATATTTGAAATTCTATAAATACTTTCAGAAATATATATCTTAATCTAAATAATCTTTTCAAATTTGGATACTTTGCATTAAAATAGACACTTATGTCATAAAACTTTTATAGCAGACACTACGGAAAATTCTTACCAAAGGTCAGGTTGAAAAGGTAAATGCTTCAAGCATAAACTCATATAATCCTCACAATTAGCTTATAAAGTGGATACAGGGTCCCCCACATCACTAAATTTTCCAGCTTAGGAAACTGAGCTCTAATCAGAATTTGAACTGGAGTCAGCATGATGTCAAAGATGTGCTTCCAGAATAGGCTAATGGTCAAACCTCTTTTGTTTGTACTCTAAATACTGAAAATATTTATAAATTAATTGTTTTTCAGAATAGATAATTCAGAATATAATCTTAATTTTAGAGTGAAGTTTTTGTGACTGTAGGAAAAACTAAATGAATACAAAATGAACATATTTTAAAAAGTTGTTCACATTCTTTTGATTATAGTGAGTATAGTGTATAACCTTTATACTCACAAAAAACTAAATTATATTTTATTATCAATTGTTCCCATTCTCAGAAGTGAAAGAAAAATTGCTTAGCCTACATATAAAAATGACAACTTCTGTAAATATTATTATATTCTATCCAGAGGAGGACACTGGCAGACATTTAACCCAATATCTGATATTTTGGATAGAGAAAAGCAAAGGCCAACTATAATAAATGCATATTTCAGGCCCTGGCTGGTGGATAGGCACCAGCCTGCAAACCCAAAGGTTGCTGGTTTGATTCCCAGCCAGGGCACATAATCAGGTTGCAAGCCAGGTCTCCAGCCAGATCTGTAGCTGGAGGCAGGTGAAAGGCAACCATATATTAATGTTTCTTTCCCTCTCTGCCTCCCTCCCTTTTTCTCTTTCTAAAAATAATAAATTCTTTTTAAAAATAAATAAATGCATATTTCAGCAAGATGTGCTTCGTTTCATGCTCTGCAATGCAACTATAATGAAAACTGATATATCTAAATAAAATTATGTTTCAAAAACTGATGGTAGTATTACTAAGGCCTAAGTAATTTAGCAAGCCAGCATAAAAATGTGATTCTTATCAGGGTTACTGCCTGAGGGTTCCACATTTTCCACAAGCTTTACTTTCAAGGAAATTTAGTATTCAGTTACAAAAGTTCTTTCTATCTACAATGACACAGTTGTTCATCATGATACTCTCTTCAAAAATGATTCTGTTTTTTTGAAGCTTAAAAGACACAGAACTAGTAAGCAATGGTAGTTTTCATAGGTCTGGTTTTCTGAGTTAGGCTGAGACAGAATACTGCTTCAGTTCATTTAAATCATTGGATTTGTATTCTAAGTAAATTATTTTCTGCATAGCACAGACAAGAAAATATTCTATTTTGTGTCCAAGGTTTATTCTTGGAAATTCTCTGGGAATAACTGTCATTCTTATGGCCTTGTCTCATTTTCTCTAGTGGTGTGAAATTCCATTTGCCACAATTGAAGCTCAAATGACAAGAGATTTTGTTAAAGAATTAGCTTTACTGTGTACATCTAGCCTTTCAGAAAAAAAAAAAAAAAAAAAAAAAAAAAACTAGATAATGCACTACTTGAGGTCAAAATGAATCAACTTCAAAGTTATCATTTCAACAAAAATTCTTATTGGTATATTGATATATATTCAACATACACTTAGTGATACTCTAACAGGTATCGGCATTCATATTATGATGTATTGATTCTTTCCATTAATTACTGCGCATTAGGTTGTCAAGTAATGAGTTTGTGTCCTGTCTTACTATTAGAAAGCGGAGTGGAAAGAGTACTTAGAAGAATAGGCAGAGTGAACCTGGATTCTCTCACATACTAGCTCTGTAGTCTTAGACAAGTCAATTACTACATCTATAAAACATGGATGATATCACTGTTAGAAACTGTTGTGGATAACCATATTGTGTTTATAATTCCTAACAGCGTATCTGACTACTATAGAAGCTCAAAAACTGTAACCATTATTTTTAAACATGATTTTTATAAAAAGCTCAGGCCCTAACTGTAATGGACACTCAGAATTCCACCAGTGAAATGATGTAGCGATAACAATAGGGCATGTCATTTCCCACATGCACCTGCATAGCCTTTAGAAATAGCACTAAAAAGTTGGGGATAAGCAGAATAATGGCTGAGATTCACATTCCCATTAATATATATCCTATGCCAAAAAATAAGATCAATGTATACCAACTGTGAGATGGTACCTTCAATGCAGTCAAATTCTAAAAGCACATGAGGTCCTTTTTGTATTCAAGCCTTATAGCTGAGATCAGGCGGTACTGCCAGTCCAAGTTGGTAAGAAGCCAACAATCAAAAGTCTGAATGTGCATTATACCATCTGAACCAAGCCAGTGGCTCTCAATACTAGCAGGCTCTATAGCCACTGTTTATAACTAATATTTTGTAATGTCTCCTTTGCTATTTGGAAATAAAATTAACTTCCTCTAAATATTATAAACAAATGTATATGTTAGTTGTAATATAAACTAAAAATAGAAACAAATACATATATGTATTTATTTTTCTATATTTATTGCTATATAGAGATATATACAGGGTATACATGATAAAGTGGCAAAATTTTAGTAAAATAAGCAATATACCACAGAAGTGTTATATTTTGAAATACTTCTATTCTTATATGTAAGTACATAAACATAGTCATTTTAAAAAAATGTTCACAAAAGTTTCCGTTTGCTGCAACAATAGACTAGATTTGACTTTGGAATCTTGAGCATGCTTTAATTCACTTTTCTTTATCCATGGACATCATCATGTTTTCAATATTAGCTTTAACAGCCTCTTTATTGGAATGAGATTGTTTATTCACTTCTCTCTCACAAATGCTACATACATAATAGTCTAAAGGATTTGCATCTGGTGAACTAGGTGGCCAGATTTCCTTTGACCAGAATTCAGGAACATTGACACTGAGAAATTCTTGCACCTTTTTGGCATTATTTGCTGGTGCACCATTTTGTTGGAAGATAAAATGATGTCCATTTGCAACTTGCTTCATCCTTGGTACAATTACCTCTCTCAAAAGGTCAAGGTAAACATAAGTAGTCAGCTTTAAGCCGTGTGGAAACAAATGCAGGGTCATGATATCTCCTTCTCCTTCGTTGCTGACAACACCTAACACCATCACTGTAGCAGGAATTTTTGTTTTCATGACAATTGGGACTTCATTGAGATTCTCACCAAGCTACCTGTTGTTTCTTATGTTGACTATTTGGTCCTGCTGAAAATTCTTTTCATTGGAGAAGAAAATCAGAGGTTTTTTTCCTTTGGGATTTTTCCATTTTGTTAGCAGTTTCCTTGTTTTTTCAAAGTGCCTTTCCTTTGTCTGCTGTGTCATAAAGTAGCCTCTTCTAAGAACATAAGATCTGTATCTGATATCTTCAGTCATAATCTTGCTAACCATTGCATCTCACATTTGAAGTTCTTCTGCTGTGAAGCACATTGACTGGGTCTTCATTGATGATCTCCTGGATTCCGTGTACAATATCTGGACTTGTGTGATCTTTGTGTACCTTATGCATTTTCCTTGTTGGTGTGGCAACATTCAGGATCAGCATCATACACCTTTTCCACATTGTCAATTGTCTATGTAAAGAGATGTCATTGAAGTCCGCAATTTCTTTAGCAGTTCTTACTGCACACAGTCCAGAATTTATGGTTGCTCTAGCATTGTATTCCTTTGACATGACAGTTGCTGTCAGAATTTAATACTTTATATCTGAAGTGATGATGTTAAATCATAACCTTAGAAACATAGTTTATTTCAAAATTAATAAGAAGCACATGAAATAAGGAGATGCAAAGTTATTGCCAATTGATCATGTGCACCCTGTATACATGTATATAGATTTACATGCATGATGATGAAAATGGCTGAGATTCAAGCATACTAGATGACATGGTTATGTAAGCTTGAATTTAGAAAATGTAAGACAATCACCACAAATGACAGTATTTATTCATTGTCTCTCAACTCCAAATTTGCTGTACCCCACATGCCTGCTGCTGGGCTTGGGACCTTGCATACCCCCTTTCTGCTTTGCCAAGTTTCTCCGTTAGGATCTGCCACTAGGGGCATTGGATACTTAAAAGCTGGAGGAGGAAAAGGAAACATGCTCTAATCCTCCACCTTCAGGGATCTTCTTGGCTGTTTCTGACTTCTGTGATCCTCACCCTACAATGCTTCATCACTCTGGCAGCAACAGAGCCTTTTCCTGGGCATTTGAATCTAGTTTGTGGGTTTGTCCAACACTTGGAGAAGCATCAGGCTGCACCTCCTTCCCAACAGAAGCTAGCTACTGTTTCTCCTTCAGAGGGCTGGATCCCAGCTTCAGACCCCCTCCTCTAAGCTCAGACAAAACAGCACTAGCCACACTGATCTCCTCTCTAGAGCTCTGAGAGAGGTCTGAATTTGAGCTTCCTGGAGTCTTGCCTCAAAGTTCTTAAGTGTTTCCCTCCACTTCCTCAACCCCAGTAGTGGTAGCTGCTTCATGATGTTGCTACTTCCATGATAATTTTGAGTTCCTTTTTCACTTTTTTAAAGTTATAAGCTGAAAGCTTGTTACTAATTAAGAATTTTTTTAAGTTTCTCTGTTAATGTAACTGATGTCATTTTTCTCTATTGACCTGTCTCTGACATCTACTGAAGAGTATTAAGATAATTTCTTTTATATTTGAACATTTAAAATGAGGAGTAGAGCCCTGGCTGGTGGCACAGTGGTTAAGGCACTGGCCTGCGAACCCAAAGGTCACAGGTTCGATTCCCCAGCCAGGGCATATAACCAGGTTGCAAACCAGGTCTCCAGTCAGGTCTGTGGCTGGAGGCAGGTGAAAAGCAACCATACATTGATGTCTCTCTCCCTCTCTGCCTCTCTCCCTTCCCCTCTTTCTAAAAATAACGAAATAAAAATCTTTAAATAAATAAATAAATAAAATGAGGAGTACAATGTATGTTTATCTACACACAGGAAATTATTATAGATACAATTACTGCTGATACTCACATGAAGATGATGCATTGGTGATTTAAAAGGCACCAGCAGGAAAGGGGTTGGGGGGAGGGGGCAGGCAGAGGCAAGAAATGGGAGCAGCTTAGACAAGAACCTAGTATAAAGGAACCATGGACATGGACAACAGGTGGGATTGACTTTGGGGGGAATGGGTGGGTGGGGAGGGGAGCAAAAATGGGATGAATGTAATACAACAACAATAAAATTAAAAAAAGAAAGAAAGAAAGAAAGAAACTACAATGAGAGTCATCAAATGCAATAGACCGAAGGTTCTCAGAGTACATGTATGTTCCCTGGACCAGCAGCCTTAGCATCACCTGGACTCTTGTCAGAATGCACATTCTTGGGCTGAGGCCAGACTTTCTGAATCAGAAACCCTGGGAGTGGGGCCCAGAAATCGGTGTTTTCACAAGCCCTCCGTGGGATGCTGATGGCTGATGAAGTGTGAGGAGCACCACCATAGAGAATGAGCGATCCAGCAGTTGCGGAATAGGACACTTCCAAGCAACAGCCTCTGCTCTCTCTCTGGCATCACTGGCGCTGCCACTCATGCCATCAGTCACACCACCCATGGCCCTTCCCTGTAGGCACATATCCAAACCCCAGGGCACCTCCCTTTATTCCTACAGGACTTTCTCCCTAGCTCAGTAAACTCTTTCCCAGGTTTGGTAAGTCGCTGGTGCTCAGCACGTTTTTACTGAATGAAAAAATAAATGAGAACTGCATATGTAAAAAAAAAAAAAAAAAGAAAAGAAAGAAAAGAAAAGGCACCGGCAGAAGTGCTATTAATGATGCGACTTTCCAAAATGGTAAACAACTAAGTACACCAAACTACAATCTTCCCTGATTTATAGCACCCCTTTTTCCTGGGAAATTCAGCACATTTTTTAAAATGGTGAAAGAACACTTCATGTTTACATTTGAAATGGGATAATCTGAGAGATGGAAAAGTTCTCTGTGAAGGACAGTCATGCACTGTTGTACTTCTTTCTGAACACTAACCACCAGTACACTTCTACCAAAACTACCCCATAACCCCTAAAAGCACCTCTGAGCCCTGGCTGGTGGCACAGTGGATAAGGCACCAGCCTTTGAACTCAAAGGTCACTGGTTTGATTCCCCAGCCAGGGCACATAATCAGATTGCAAGCCAGATCTCCAGCCAGGTCTATAGCTGGAGGCAGGTGAAAGGCAAACATACATTGATGTCTCTCCCCCTCTCTGACTCTCTTCCTCCCCCTCTCTGACTCTCTTCCTTCCCCTCTCTCTACAAATAATAATTTTTTTAAATCTTAAAACACACACACACACACACACACCTCTGGGAGTAATACCACAGCTGTGTACAACCAAAAGAAAAATGAAATAACAGGCAGGTAAGGCAATTTCCTTTATAAAGTGAGGTGAGAGGCAAGTCACCCCATTGCCCTTCCTCATGAATAGAAACTCCCTTCATATTTCTTTCCATTTAAACAAAGTCTGAATTGAAATGAAGAGTTTTTTCTAGGAGGGATAACACACTAAAATAAATTTCTAACTACCTTTTACACAATGGAATATTACATGGCCTTGAAAAAGAAAGAGCTTTTACATTTTACAACAGAGCAGATGGACCTAGAGATTTCTATGGTAAGTGAAATAAGCCAGTCAGAGAAAGACAAGTACCCTATGATCTCATTTATATCTGGAATCTAATTAACAAGATAGGCCCTGGCTGGTAGCACAGTGAATAAGGTGCTGGCCTGCGAACCCAAAGGTCGCAGGTTCGGTTCCCCAGCCAGGGCACATTACCAGGTTGCAAATCAGGTCTCCAGTCAAGTCTGTGGCTGGAGGCAGGTGAAAGGCAACCATACATTGATGTCTCTCTTCCTCACTGCCTCTCTCCCTTCCCCTCTTTCTAAAAACAATGAAAAAAAAAAAGTAATTAACAAGATAAACTGATGAACAAAACAGAAACAGAGGCATGGTTACATGGAACAGACCAGGATAAAGGGGCACTGAATAAAAGAACAGGGACGAATTAGCCAAAGAACATATATACATAACCCATGGACACCAACAACAGTGTGGTGATGGACACAGAGAAGGAAGGGGAAGGGGCTGGATGACATGGGCAAGGTGATGGAAAATGGAGATATCTGTAGAGTGCCAATAATACAAATTTTAGAAACTATTATGTCAATTTTAAAAGAAATAAAAACTAATACATAATATTAATACAACACTAATTCATATTAATGCTATAATATAATATACAAATGCCTAGGCACAACTACATTGGATCCAGAGGATGAATATGACTATCAATCTAGTTGTCCTGGAGGCCCAGACACAGGACATCAGAAAAACAATGATCATTTGAGAAAACGAGGAGAAAAGAAAGATAATAATAGTTTGAAATCTTAGCCCAGATATTATATAGCAAAAATATTTTGAATGAAGGGGCAGCATGGAAGCATAGGCTAGGTTAGGAAGCCCCTAAAAATGCATTTGGAGTTGGGTGAGCTCACACACATGCACATGCGAGGTCTGTCCTCAAAGTATCAGCCACGCAAACTGTTTTAATCATATTGACACTGGCTTGATACTTTCTGGACAGACCTTGTGTGTGTTCAATCTATTTTCACTCTGGGCATCTATTAGCATGGACACAGATATATACTTATTGAGTACAATTACACACATATTTTTTAACTTAATTTTATTGTTGTTGAATCACATCCATCCCCTTTTTGCTCCCCTCTACCCTCTTCCCCACCAACCCATTCCCCCACAAAGTCAATCCCACCTGTTTTCCATCTCCATGGTTCCTCCATACTAGGTTCTTATCTAAATTACTCCCCTTCCTTGTCTCTTCCTCCCCCCTCCCCCTAACTTCCTTCCCCCTACCCACTGAAGGCCTACTCACTATTTTCATATATCTGGTTCTGTTTTTCTTGTTGTTAGTTTTGTTCATTATTGTCCTGTAATAGGTGAGATCATATGGTATTTTTCCTTCACTGACTGGCTTATTTCACTAAGCATAATACTCTCTAGTTCCATCCATGTTGTTGCAAAGGGTAGGAGTTGCTTCTTTCTTCCTGCTGTGTAGCATTCCATTGTGTAAATGTATCAAAGTTTTTTGATCCAATCATCCACTGATGGGCACTGAGGCTATTTCCAGCACTTGGCTATTATAAATAGTGCTGCTATGAACATAGGTGTATATAGGTTCTTATGAATTGATGTTTCAAGATTCTTTGGGTATAGTCCTAGTAGTAGAATTACTGGATCAAAAGGCAGTTCCATTTTTAGTTTTCTAAGGAAACTCCATACTGTTTTCCATAGTGGCTGCACCAGCTTGCATTCCCACCAAAAGTGCACCAGGGTTCCCTTTGCTCCACATCCTCGCCAAGATTTGTTGTTTGTTGATTTGTTGATGATTGCCATTCTGACAGGTGTGAGGTGGTATCTTATTGTGGTTTTAATTTGCATCTCTCTGATGGCTAGTGATGTTGAGCATTCTTTCATATGCCTCTGAGCCCTTTGTGTATCTTCCTCAATGAGTTGTCTGTCCCTGTCTTTTGCCCATTTTTTAATTGGGCTTTCTGCCTCCCTGATATTGAGTCACATTAGTTCTTTCTATATTTTGGAGATCAAACCTTTGTCTGAGGTATCATTGGCAAATATGTTTTCCCATATAGTTGGTTCCCTTTGAATTTTGCTGGTGTTTTCTTTAGCTGAACAGAAACTTTTCAATTTGATATAGTCCCATTTGTTGATTTGTTGTTTTATTTCCTTTGCCCTTGGTGAAATATCAGTAAACATAATTCTGTATAGGATATCTAAAATTTTACTGCCTATATTTTTCTCTAGGACCTTTATGGTGGCACTGCTTATGTTTAACTCCTTTATCCATCTTGAGTTTATTCTGGTGTATGGTGTAAATTGGTGATCTAGTTTTATCTTTTTGCATGCTGCTGTCCAGTTCTCCCAACACCATTTGTTGAAGAGCCTGTTTTTCCTCCATTTTATGTTCCTTCCCTCTTTGTCGAATATTAGTTGACCATAGAGTCTTGGGTTTATTTCTGGGCTCTCTATTCTATTCCATTGATCTATATGTCTATTTTCACTTATTTGGCATAAAGAGATATTATATATTTTTGTATGAAAATCATTAGAGTTGGTATACACATTTTGTGTGTCCAGTATATTGAATATTTTAAATAGGAGCTGTTAGTGTAAAGTTGATATAACTATGAATTTTAGCAAATTATAGAGGGATGCTAGCCAAGGGAAAAGAAACATTGCTTGTAGAAACTTTTATCGGATATATCTCCTCAGAAAACAGAAACAAGAGAAAAACTAAACAAATGGGACTACATTAAACTAAAAAGTTTTTGCACAGCAAAGGAAGCCATCAACAAAATAAAAAGGCAACACAGAGAATAGAAGAACATATTCAACAATACACCAGGTAAGGGTTTAGTATCCAAAGTTTATAAAGTACTTATAAAACTTAACACCAAAGAAGCAAACAATTAAAAAATGGGCAAAGCACCTGAACAAACATTTCTCCAAAGAGGACATACAGATGGCCAATGGACACATGAAAAAATGCTCAATGCCACTAATCATCAGAGAAATGCAAATTAAAAGTAGACACCATCTCACACCTGTCAGAATGACCATCATCAACAAATCCAAAAATGACCATTGTTGATGAGGATGTAGAGGGAAGGGAAGCCTAATGCATTGTTGGGGGGAATGCACACTGGCACAGGCACTGTGGAAAACGGTACAGAGATACCTCAAAAAAATTAGAAATGGATCTGCCTTTTGACCCAGCCATCCCACTTTTGGGAATATATGTGAAGGAACCCAAAATACTAATTCAAAAGAAACCCCTGTGTTCATTGCAGCATTATTTATAGTCACCAAGATATGGAAGCAAGCCAAGTGCCCATCAGTAGATGAGTGGATAAAACAAGTATGGGACATTTACACATTGGAATTCTACTCAGCTTTAAGGAAGAAGAAAATTTTACCCTTTGCAATAGAAGGGATGGACCTAGAAAACATTATACTAAGTGAAATAAGACAGTCAGAGAAAGACAAATACCATATGATCTCTCTCATACATGGAATCTAATGAGCAAACTGAACTAATAAGCAAAACAGACACAGACTCATGGAAAACAAATGACAGCTAGGGGGATCAGGGGAAGGTTAAAAGGTAGAAGAATTGAGCAAAAAGGATAAAGGACTCACAGACATGGACAATTGTGTGGTGATTGCTACGGGGAAGGAGGGTATAAGGGGACTAAATGATAATGAAAAAATACAATAAAGATTAAAGAAAAAAATTAAAGAAAAACTAAAAAAAAAAAAAAAAAGAGAGAGAGAGAGAGAGAAATATTTCAAACCCAGTAATGAAGGACAAGTTATAAAAGGTTGGTAGTCAAGTGAAAAGAAACACAATCATAAAGGGTTAAATGTCTATCCAGATTAAAAGAAAAGATAACTAGTGGTAAAGTTCTAACTTCATTTAGACATTGAATTGAAGGTTTGATCTTGCAGAAGAATGATAATCAATGGCCTGATATGCAAAAAAAAAAAACCAAAAAAAGCCCTGACTTACGCTTGTCATCCTGGCGCTTATTAATTTTAATTCCAAAAACAACAACAAAACTTTAGATGATGGTCACCTTGCTAAAAAATTTAAAATAATTAAGTTTGATAAGAATAAGTAATATTCATTAAACTTAACAGGAGTACAGGATTATACTCCCAGGTTTCCATCAATGATTTTATATACTCTTTGAAACAACCAAGAAAGGAGGTGTATTTACCCCCTTTTAATCTGAGAACTCTGAAAGACTCAAAGAAGGTAACTGGCTTTTCAAAGGACATGCAATTTCCAACAGTTAGAGGTAAGATTCCAACCCATAGCCTATAGACTTTAACCTGCCACTTGACAAGCATGGACTATTCTTTCTTAGCAAAAGATGGGAACAACTGAAAACTAGCCAGAAAAATGAAGATTTCTTAGGCAGCCTGAAAAGGAAGAAATTGAACCATATATAAGTCAAGACCTTATTTGAATAATGAAAAAATTTTTAATTAAGAAATCATCACAACATACAGAGCAATTATGTCCACTGGCAGTGCCTTTTTATTTGTATAGAGGCAATTATATATGAGTACATAGAATCTGTTCTCATATAAACCCCCCATACCTGTAGTAAATGGCTTCTATCTGACTCAAACAAACAACCAGCGGGCATAATTTTTTTCATTGACTGTGGACTGGGTTATAAGAACAAAAGAAAGCTATGTTCTTGAAAAGTTTCCTCCCATGTGGAATTTAAAATTTTTGGGTAGATGCGAAAAAAGCCTTAGACAAATCTTAATTGTTTTGCAATATTGACTATGTTAAGCTATAGGTGGTCAGCACATTTCTTTCAAAATATAGTCACATGCTGGCTATTCAAAACTGCATAAGCATTATAATTCAGAAATATTCAGGATTGAGCATTTTCCTAAATTTCCATAGATAGAGACTTAGAAAACTACTATAACTTGGTGTATCTAAGATGAAAATTTTTCCAATATGCTTCTAAGCAAAGTTACAATGAGTTTAATAAATACTTTTATCTACTTGATCATAGTGACAAATTGGATATATTTATCATGTCTCTTTTGAGTAAGCAGCAAAATAGATTTGGCTGATATGCTGTCATATTCTTTATGATCCAAGAAATTAAGAACCCAATATCTTAAGCCAACTCAATAGCACTTAGATGCCCTAAGGTAACTTGGATGCCGAGGACCAAGCTATTGACATCAAAATCTCCCAGTGCTATTTAAAATGATTGGGTTTTCAATTTTCCCACTTCTGAGTAAGGAACTTCACTTCCGCCACAGGAGAACTGCTTTTGTCTTAAAGCACATCTGCCAAACAATACTCCAAGGAGTGTTTGAAGCCACTGTGTTGAACAGAGTAGAGGCTATGGGAGAATAACCACCACCATATGTGTAAGGCTCACTACTGACTGAGGTGTGTGTCCCAACTTTAAGCACAGAGCCCTGCTCTCCCTTGTCACAACTGAGTAGTCATTTGAAAGAAAACTGCTTAACATCAGTCAGCCCAAGTCTGGGAAATCAGACACTTCCCTGGAATGCACTTAAAGCTCCCAGTGCAGCCCAAATTGCATCATCGAGTCATGTGTTCAGGGTGAGGACTGACTCCCGTCTCCAGTATTACCTGTATTATACTCCTCTAAATGGACCTGCCCTAACTCTGTACATTTGATCAAACTGTCTTGAAACCTCAATGTACTATGATCAGTAATAGATAATGCCTTCCCTTTTTTAATCACCCACACAGTGATCTCTATGCAGAAAACAAGCAGTCACCAGTTTGCTTCTTTATTTCATAACCTATTTTTGTAAAGGCATGTCTCTGGACATCCACATTTAGAATGATAATATGGCTGATATGTTCAGATGTAACATCTAAAAACAGTTTTCCCCTGCTATCCAGAAATAAAGCATTCTTAGGACCCTTTCCTAAGCTCAAATGGTATAAAGTGAAGAAGCAATCATCATAGGACATATCTGCTAATGGAAATATGAAATGCAATAAAGCACTGAGATGTTCTCAGACGCTGTTCAGAGATATAGCAACTTGATGCTGAGGTGCTTAAGTGGCTTCACAGGGAAGGAGATTGGTAGGCCGCTCTTGCTACTCTGGGTGTTCATTGCCTTGATAAGGACCCTCCACAGAACAAACACTGAATACTATGTTTGCTTTTCACTTTCTTTCATAACAGTAAAAACCGTCTTTGGAATTCTTTTGGTTTTCAAAAACATGTACTAATGTAGGTCTTTTGTACAAGTGAAATGGTATAAAGCAAATTTTGAAAAGCAGGGGATACCTGTAATCTTCTAAAATTTGCTTCTTTTTTTTTCAGGAGTGTATAATTTTTATAAATTAATTTATTGTTGTTCTAATACAGTTGTCCCATTTCCCCTCATTGTTCTCCCCTGCTCCACTAACACTATCCCCTTTCCCACAGTCAATCCTCACCCTGTTGTCCATGTCCATGGGTCATTTACACTAGTTACTTGCTTAATCCTTTCCCTTCTTAACAAAAAAAAAATTTCTGAACAAATTCTGCAGAATTATGTATGAATTTTTTTCAGCAATTTACAAGGGAGGATAATCCCCTCAAAATTTAATTTTTTTTTTTAAAGATTTTATTATTTCCAGAGAGAGAGGAAGGGAGAGAGGCAGAGAGGGAAAGAGACATCAATGTATGGTTGCGTCTCACCTGCCTCCAGCCACAGACCCGACCGGAGACCTGGTTTGCAACCTGGTTATGTGCCCTGGCGGGGGAATCAAACCCGCGACCTTTGGGTTCGCAGGCCGGCGCCTTAACCACTGTGCTACCAGCCAGGGCATAATTTTTTTTTTAATTTTTATAAAATATTGTGTATTTATCCTTACATGTTTAAACTTCAATCACCTTTAAAGTACTCCCTATTTTATGCAATATACCTTTCAAGATATTTTTTCCATGGTTCAAAACAGTTTTTGAACTCTCAATTTTGATGCCTTTTAGTGTGTCTGCCATTTTTTGTTTCATCTCTTCCACTCAGCAAAATTTTCCTTTGAAGATTTTTTTTTCATCCAGGGAAACAAATAAACAAAAAGTCACTCAGTGTGAGACTAGTTGAATCGGGAGGTTGAAGGATGGGAACCATGCCATTTTTGGTTAAAAACTGCTGAACACTTGGTGTAGTGTGGGCAGGTGCACTCATAAATCACCCATCAAGAAATGGGCAAATGTGTTGAGTCTTCAAAAAATCTCACAGAAACCAAAAGGAGCTTCTTGCAACACCACCAGCTGGTACACTGATACAGATGGGTTCCTAGAATACTCACCTAGCGAGGGAAGCCTATATTACAAGGAATCCAACCTCCAGAAGATAATTCTGGGTTTTTTGGAAGGTTCCACCTCATACACATAATTTGTGTGTGTGTGTGTGTTTTGCTAAGATAGTATGTGACAGTTGAGAAATATGTTCCGTTCACAGCAATTAATAGTTTACTCTTGCTATATTCTATTAAAATATTTATACAAATACGCTACCCATGATAATTAGCTTGATTAGATTTAGATACTGAACCATGAAACAAGCAAGAATTTTTCAGAAAGGTGATGTTAAGAATGTCACTGATATTAAAAATGACTAAGATTAAAGGAGGCCAGATACAGGGTATGAGTTAAATCCTGGGTCTTTGTGCTCAGGGGCTGAGCCCCCTCACTTTGTAGCTGACCTGTAGGTGGATATCAATTAGTGTGCTTTTAGAACAGAAAAGCTGTCCCCAAGTCACTTCCAATGGACAAGATGCTTAAAAGTATTTAACAAAGGATAAATCCTTTTACACCAAATCACACTTAAGCCTCTGGGGGGAATGGGTGGTTGGGGAGGGGGACAGAGGGGAGCAAAAAGGGGATGGATGTAATACAACAACAAAATTTAAAAAAAATAATAAGCCTCAAAATGTAAATACCCAGAGGATAGGAAGCAGATCTACTTAAATCTACGTTAAGTTGTAAAGGGCAGAAAACTGGTGTCTCTCAATTTTGAAAGAAATTAATAGGGAATTATGGGCTGCTGAATATAAATCTGTTAGAAAGGGGCCTCTAGAAAAAGACAAGAATACAACATAGAGGAGTAAGGCTCAGGAGGTAGACACCTCGAAGTTTTGCCAAAGGAGCAGTGACTTGCTCGCTCTCCTCATCAGGTTCTCAGCTAAGGGTCTTCTCCAATTAACCATACATCATATTTACATGGTTCTAAAAGCCCTGCCTTTAAAGGAAGAATAAGAATGGAGATAGAGGGAAAATGAATAAATGAAGTGAAAAAAAAAAGGAATGCATGATATATTACAAAGCCCAAAATTAATAGAAAGGGAACAACAATAACACAGTATTTGCAAACTAGGGTACTTAAACATGGAGAAGCAGTGTGTCTTCTCCACTAACCACTCTCCTCTACAGGTGTCTTCACATCTCACTCTCTCAGGTCTTTATCCACCTGCCTTTTAATCATGCATGATTTCTTACACTAAATTGCCAATGCTAGTGAAAATAGGTCTAATTTATTAAGCACCTACTTTGGAATACACAATGTGTTAGAAATTTTCTTTGGTTATATGACCTAATTCCTACAAAATATTATTCAACAATAGCCTCATTTTTCAAGTTCAAAAATTTATACATTAAATTTACAGTTATATGCCAAACATATTTAATGAAAAAAATGTAAGTAGCTTACTTAAAGTCATAATTAGCAAGTATCCAGCAAGGATTCAAATCCAGCTTTCCATGGCTCTAAAACCAAAGATTTTTTCATTCATTAAACATACTAAAATGATACAATCTCTTATTTGTTAATAAAATATAGTATTTGTTAATTGAAGTATGTGTTAATAAATATTTTGCTTATTAACATTCTGTTTTCTGATAAAATTTTAATAAATAATTATTTTAAAAATTTTTAATAAAGTAATGATGATGGTGGTGGTGATGATAATGATGATACATAAGTTATTATTTACAATATAACCTTAACTGGTATGAGATTTGATATTCAGACATGTCCAGGAAAATGTCTCTCCCGAGAATATTTATTCACATTCATGGATTTATACAGGGCTAAAGAGCCTTCTGAAGAAAGCAAAAATGCAACTTCATTGGCATTCCAGACCCAATTCCACTATGGTGGTGGGGGTGGGGGTGGGGGCACACAAACAATCTCAGGACACCATCAGAGCGTCCAAGAATTCAACTCAATTCTGACATTGTCTACCCAAATACAGAATCATATTCCATAGAGTAAGGATCTAGTCCTATAAGACTGCCTTGTCTACACACATATACTTCAAACACCAGACCAAAGACCTTCAAGTCCAGGTTACCTATGCTTTTGACTGGTCACAGATGAAAAGTTCCAACAAACCCTGTCTAACTCAGAATGGCTCCTATACATCTGATGGCTGACTTTAAGTCAGATGTTTCCACAACACCATCGTTGGGTTTAATTATTTTTTTAGAAAGGCTTACAGAACTCAAAGAAACATGTTACTTACTAGATCACTGGTTTATTCTAAAAGTATAGAACTCAAGAACAGCCATATGGAAGTAAGGCATAGGGTAAGCCACTCTCCCTGTGTCTCTGTGTTCACTATCTGGAAGCTGTCTGAACCTCACTCTCTTGAATGTTTATAAAGGCTTCTCATGTAGTTATGATTAATTAAATCATTGTTTATTGACTATTGACTCAAACCTCCAACCCCTCTCCTTCTCATCACATAGTTTGTTCCATTGGCAACTAGCCCCCTCCTTAGGTGTTTTGCAAAAGTCACTGGATTAACATAACAAAAGACACCTTTCCCAGTCTCAACACTTAAGAAATTCCAAGAGTTCAAGGGAGCTGTGAGCCAAGAATTGTGGTCAAAGACCAAATATTTATGAGAAATACATTTTGATTATCCAAATGACCAAATACATATTTGTTATTAAATTACTATTATCACAGTAACTCATATCTTAAATTAAGGCTTCAGCATACATACACATGCTTGACAGATTGGGATGAGCTGAGGGGAGAAAATAAAAGGTAGATGTTATTTATCCCATAAAAGTAAATTCGTCATTAAAGTGTGACATGATAAGCCAGACTCAGTGCCAGGGCCTAAGAATCAAAGGAAGTGAGGAGTCATGTAGAAGATTGTAGAAGACAAAAACAAATATAGCCCAAATTCACTATTAAAAGTCTTTTTTGATTGTTTGCCAAACAAAAGAATTATAGTAGTTTTAGAAAGCAATTGAGCATGCACCTTCTAAATCTCTACAATTTGTGTTTATTCTAAAGCAAAGTGTGTTTCCAGAGATTATAACATTTGTAGATAAATAGGAATCAGTTGTATAATATATATCTTTTAAGAATAGCATCCATCAACATTCTATTAATGTTTCTTTTGTGAAAGACAACCTGCAACATAAGTAAGTTGCCAAATATTCTATAGTTCTTATATGGAGCATCGTTTCAAGGTACAAAAGATAAATTCTTATGAAAACTAATCTAATAAACTGGGCATAAGTGATTTATGTTGTACAAATGATAACATAGGTATCAGCTATTTCATTTATTTATTTAGTCTTTTCTTTTAATCTTTATTGTATTTTTTCCACTACCACTCAGTCCCCTTATGGTACCCTATCCCTAGCAATCACCACAGTGTTGTCCATTTGCTCTCAGTTAAACTACTTTAGTGGAACTCTAGCAGTAACAAGGCAAAATATAAGAAGAAATGGCAGTGAAAGGCATTTTCTTGCTAAAAGCCACCATGATACTCAATGGGGTTAGAAGTATGTTTATTACCATACTGGGTGGATACTGAGTTGATGCCTGACAAATTATTTCTAACAGGTAATCTTAATAAAGTCAGAAAATGGGAAATCCTCTTTGTTGAGAACTATTGTAAACTTGATAACTTTGTGCTTATTTGTTGTAAGCAGCAAAGTTGGGGGTGGGTTGGAGCTATTGCCCAGTCTTCTCATCAGGAAAAATCTTTAGAGGCAGAGGACATCTGTTTTGCCAATGGCTTGATCAGCCTTGATGATCAGTCAAGACCACATGGAACCCTAAAAATGCCATTGAAAAACAAAATATTTCAGACAAGCCGGTGATGACAGAATCTCCCATGACTCAAGTACTACTAATAATAATTAATTTTATACACACAAACAACAAACTTTCCTATACATTCTTCATGTTACCTTCTAACTCTCTATAAGTAAAACAGGTATTATTACCCCATTTTACAGATAGAGTAACTGATGCTCAGAGAGTCACATAGTAGTAGAGAGGTAACTTATATTCAGGTGCCTTCTCACTTCCTCCTCCTTAACTACTACTCTTCCCAGGGCACTGTCTCCACAGATCTCAAAGAGAGTAGTAAATTTTCTCCTCACAGTGCCCTCAGGAATTGGAGACATGTGCCAACTCCCAAGCCTGCCAGTCCTTCTAGTGCACTGCCTGGAAGAAAGAAATGCAGAAAAAGATCTTAAATCATGGAGAAATCACTGTAAAATCTGCCTGGCAAAACACTGTTTCTTCAAAAGTCCATTTTTCATAGATGTAATTGAAGGTCTATTAGCCATTCTTAAAATTCTGATGAAATTTTCTGAAGGGGAGATGACAGGAAGAATTAGTAAAGATCCCTGTTTAAACTCTTTGGTAAAGTAACCAAGCAAGAAAACAAATAGAAGTGGTAAACAATGGGCTCACAGCTCAAAAACTGCTAAAAGTATCTCTGCTCTGGAAGAAAATAAAAGTTCTAGAGGCAAAGAAACATTAACTTTCTCATGGGGCAATGCAAATAATCACATAGTTTTAGATCACAAACTTTACACAGTAGAAGGAAAAAGTTAACTGAACTGTTAAGGATTTTGACTCTCATAGTGGAACTTGGATACACTGTAAGCATGTTAATACAGTTTTATTTATTATGAACTGAATCTAGGCTCTTTTTGTCAAATGAAAAGGGAACCTACTGAATGGGAGAACATATTCACCAATCATAAACCTGACAAGAGGGTTAAATTCTAAAATATATTAAAAACTTTTACTACTCAACACCAAGAAGAAAAACAACCCAGTTAGGAAACTGGTAAATGACACGAATAGACACTTCTCCAAAGTGGACATATGAAAAGATGGCCTTTTTGAAAAAATACTTAACATAACTAATCATCAGAGGAAGGCTAATTAAAACCATAGTGAGCTATCACTTCACACCTGTCAGAATGGCTATCATCAATAAATCAACAAACAACAAGTTCTGGCAAGAATGTGGGGAAAGGGGAATATTCCAGTACTGTTGGTGGGAATTCCGACTGGTGCAGCCACAATGGAAAAGAGTATGGAGTTTCCTGAAAAAAATTAAAAATAGAATTGCCTTATGATCCAGTGATTCCAACTTCTGGGAACATATCCTAGGAAATCCAAAACCCTAATTGTCGAAGGGTTCAGAATTTCCTAGATTATGAGTGAAATAATGTTGCCATTCCTTTATAGACTTGATGTGCTTGTGTTGACAAATAACTGGTGTTTTAGGCATGACCACCAGTGTGTTCCTTACAGAGGCAGCGTCAACATCCTCTAGGAACTTACTAGGAATGCAAATCACAGACTCCCACGACCTTGTTTTACGAGAATCTACATTTTCACAAGGTCTCCAGGTGATCTTTATGTACTTAAAGTTGGAGAAGCACTGTTTTAGAGGAATTTTAGTTTCTTTTCCGCACTGCCGCAGGCTCTTTCTCACATTCTCAACCATATTACAGTGCAGAAGTCACTGAGCATGTTGGGATTATTTGTTCCACAAAGTCCTTCTGCATTATCAAGATCCAGGCACATTTCCCTGCCCATTCAGCATGTTAGTGATGAGGCTGAGGTTTAATTTCTTTTCTCTAGCTTCCAACTATAGGGATCTTCCCATTTATGGAGTTACTATCCCTGCAACATCTCTCCTCATACTAAGCACCCTCCCTCTAAATACAAGTCATTAAGCAGGGTTGACCACAATTAACACTGTAAAACAATACATTTATCTCTAGCACACCTGAGCAATAGTATCCTTTTGGTTCCATTCTTTTCCTCAAACCAGTCATCAGCAGCATTATTAAACTCTCCAAGAAGTTTCAATAAAAATAAAAGTAATAGCAGCCACCATCTATTAAAAATCAGTACTTACCAGGCACTGAGCTAAGCACATTACTTATTTAATCCTCACAGTATCTCCATAATCATCACTCACAATAGTAGTGAACATTAGTTATACTTATTACATTTCACAGGCAGGAAATTTTAAGAAAAAAATCTGCAGTAATTTGTCATGGGCCATACGATTAGTAGCATTTATTCAATTATCCCTGGCTTGCAGTGACTGGCAATTTAAGAGTTCTTTCCTAAAGGCACTTGCATTTTAGCACCATTAAAAATCTTAAGCTAAAGAATGAAATTTTACCAGTCACTAGCAGGAGGGCCTTCTTTGGCCCCCAAAAGCACAAGCTCTGCAACAGCCCTATTTACAAACATAAAGGGATATTTAGGGATTAAATAAAATTAAACACATTTCTTTTTTTTTTTTAAGATTTTACTTATTATTTTGAGAGAGAGGAAGGAAAAGAGGCAGAGAGGGAGAGAGACATCAATGCATGGTTGCCTTTAACCCACCTTCAGACACAGACCCATTGGAGACCTAGCCTGCAACCTGCTTGTGTGCCTGGCTGGGGAATCAAACCAGTGACCCCTGGGTTTGCAGGCCAGTACCTTATCCACTGTGCTACCAGCCAGGGCTAAACACATTTCTATAATCTAAATTAGATTATAAGTAAAGATTGTGTCTAAATTCCAAGTCCTGGGTAAGCAGCAAGATATAATTTATGCAATGAAAATATCAATTTATTAATGTATTGAGGTTCTAATTCACCAAACTGTTACTATGCTGTTTTGGTTGAGAGGACATTTGCTAAGCCAGCCAGGCTGGCTGGCTCATTTCTTAATGCCAATTAAGTAATGATTATATCCTGAAGGTGGTATAGTATGTATTATGATATGCTGCAGAAGGTTAAAATTCCACATTTTAACTGAAAATAAAATATTTTTTCCATTGCTTCAGGCAGTCTTTTTTTTTTCAAAGAAGAAAGAAAAAATTGCTGCCACTATTAAGTAGGTCTAGAAAAATAATTAGGTATTTTCCCCTGATCATTTAATTGACCATGGTTGACCTCTATGGCTCTATGGGATACAACTTTTTTTTTCAGGAGGAACCACTGACCTATTTTATTCCTTTAAATGCCTCCCAATATTTGACAAGATGGTGAAAAAATATAGTTTGGTTATAAGTGTTTATGAGTCCCTAACTGCTAAAAATTCTAAAACATTTTCAGGTATTTTTATCCCTGATAATCACAAGCTTTGATGGAGTGTGTTTTGTGTTTTGTTTTGTTTTGTTTGCATTATTGGAGACTGGATTTCTAAAAGCATAAAAAGTTACAATTAAATACAGCTAAGTGGGACATGAAGACTGTTTCATTTTGTTTTTCCAACAAGTTTGACTATGTTCTTGCAATGCATTCAGTAATCCAGAACCAGTATTTTTTTAAGTGAAAAAAATTAAATGAGAACTGCTTGTCATCTTCTAGTGAATTTTCAGAGTATTTCAGTGTACTCAACCTGATGAGTTAGGTAGTCAGAATATATTGAGATATTGAATTATATGCAGAATGTATTTAATTTTAAATGTTCAATGTTAACTATTAGTAATTTAAAGTGCCAGCATATATTGCCACATATTATAATAACTATATAGCTTATTAAATAAGTATCCATTGAAGATAGTGATTGTAGTAAATAAATTGATTACTGGGTCTTTACCTATAGGATTTTACATTCAGTCAGATTAATAGATTTTACATTGGATCACAAAGTTACTGGTGAAAGGAAGCTCAAAAAAATAATTCAGCTTCAAAAGAAATATTTTCTAGAGCAGTACAACTTCCTTTACAAAGTATTTAACTTGAATATTTTTATGTTCAGTGAACCACCATAGTAAACCAATGTGCATGTACCACTAAGATTATAAAATATCTAACATTAAATGACACTTAATAATTAAAAAGTCTTTGTCTTTAAAGAATATTATCACAAGGTAGACAGTTTTTTGTAAACATTTTTATTTGTGTTTATAAATAGTAGCTTCACATACATCTTTTCAACAGGGCTGGTTTAAGAGAAAATAAACTGATGTGCTTTCTGAAAAGCATAAAGAAAATATAGCCCTGGCTGGTGCCTCAGTGGATCAAGTGCCAGCCTGCAAACCCAAAAGTCACTGGTTTGATTCCCAGCCCGGGCACATAACCAGGTTGCAAGCCAGGTTTTGTATGTGTTACATTCCTTGTAACACATAATTTTGTAACTCTGGCATATTTGATCCACTTTTGAACTTCAGTTTGATAAGCACTATTTTTAAATATTTTATATAAAGAGATGCAGTTTAGGGACAACATTCATAAAAATTAGTCAGAAACAGAGTTGGGTACAGAACTTTGGCAAAATGTCCTAGCTGCTGATCCCTTTGAAATCTTGTTCCATGATACTATTGACAAATTGTTATGAAATTTAAATGAATGGCACACTATTTAAAGTTTAATCAAAACTGATAAAACCATATTGAAGAAGCAGGCTTGACTTATAAGGAAAGACAGCTAGAAACTGGGCAAGTCTCTTTTGACTTCATTTGTCCCATTGCATCAAGTTAGTTTATGTTTAATAGTGAGCAAATTTTAATTCAATATACATTTGACACCAAAAGTATTCAAAGATGAGGAAAACAAGAAAAATGGTCTCTGAGGAAGAGAATAAGAGAATGAAGATAAAAATGTACTGTATTTATTTGAGCACTTACTATGTCCTAGACACTTCCAAACACTTGTTATCATTTAATACAGAAGAAGAGTTGTAACTGTTAGTGTGTTTGTATGCAGTTGGTGCAAGGTGGGGAAGCAGTAATGTTTTAATAAAGTCACTGGAATTTAGACTTACTTTAAAGGTGAGATATGACTTCAAAGGTAGAAGAAAAGAATCGCATTCCCGGAGGATGGAACTACATGAGTAAGGCTCACATGCAGCAGAAATTAAAGGGCATACTCAGGAAACAGTGTGTTAATGGTTTGACTGTATCATATACAGTTTGGAGCAGAGGAGGAACTTTAGTCTTCCTTAGCATTAAATATTAAATTACCTTCTAAATACAATATCTGAATTGAAGAATACAGTAAAAGGAATCAACAGCAGGCTAGAGGAAGCAGAGGACCAGGTCAGCAAGTTGGAGGATAATGTGGACAAATACTCCAAGACAGTACAAGAGAATAAAAAAAGGCTGAACAAGACTGAAGAGGGGTTAAGAGAGCTGCAGGACAACATGAAAAATAACAAAATCCGTATCACAGGGATACCAGAAGGAGAAGAGAAACAAGGAATGGAAAACCTGTTCAAAAAAGTCATGACAGAAAATTTCCCTAACATGATGAGTGAAAACATTAATCAAGTTCAGGAAGCAAAGAGAGTCCCAATGAAGATCAACCCAAACAGACCAACACCAAGGCATATTATTATTAAAATGGCTAATTTCAAAGACAAAGAGAGAATCCTAAAAGCATCAAGAGAGAAACGATAAATAACACATAAAGGAGCTCTAATAAGGCTATCAAATGATTATTCAACAGAAACAATTCAAGCCAGAAGGGAATGGCAAAAAGTATTTCAAGTCATGGTAAACAAAGGCCTACAACCAAGAATACTCTATCCAGCAAGGCTCTCATTCAAGATAGAAGGAGAAATAAGGAGCTTCCCAGACAAAAAAAGACTAAAAGAATACATCTCTACCAAACCAGCCTTGCAAGAAATGATAAAGGGTCTGCTTTAAAAATAAGTAAACAAATAAAATGAAGAAACAGAGAAAGCCAAAGAGGAATACAGACACAAAAGGAGAAAATGGCAATGAATAAGTATCAATCAATAATAACCTTAAATGTAAATGGATTAAATGCACCAATCAAAAGACATAGGGTAGCTGAATGGATAAGACAGCATGACCCACATATATGCTGTCTTCAAGAGACCCACCTCAGAACAAAAGTTCAACACAGATTGACAGTGAAGGGATGGAAAAACATACCAAGCAAATGGACACGAAAAAAAAGCTGGAGTAGCAATACTGATTTCAGACAAAAAAGATTTTACAATGAAGGCCATAAAAGGGGACAGAGATGGACATTTCATAATACATAAGGGAACAATCCATCAAGAAGAAATAACTCTGATAAACTTATATGCACCCAACATAAGAGCTCTGAAATATATAAGGAAAATCTTGGAAGACGTTAAGAAAGACATAGACAGCAACACACTAATAGTAGGGGATTTTAATACCCCACTGTCAACAATGGACAGATCTTCCAAACAAAAATCTCCCAGAGATGTTGTGGCATTGAACAGCACTCTAGAGGAAATGGACTTAACTGATGGCTACAGAGTCTTTTACCGCAAAGAAGCAAAATACACATTTTTTTCAAATGCACATGGATCATTCTCCAAGATAGACCACATGGTATGTCACAAGACAAGCCTCCACAAACACAGGAAAACTGAAATCATTCAAAGTATCTTCTCAGATCACAATGACTTGAAACTAGAAACCAATCTCAAGGGAAAAAACAAAAATTCTCTAACTCATGGAGACTGAATAACATGCTTTTAAGCAATGAAGGGGTTAACAATGAGATCAAAGAGGAAATCAAAAAGTTCCTGGAAACAAATGACAATGAACACACAACAGTCCAAAACCTAAGGGATACAGCAAAAGCAGTTCTCTGGGGGAAATTTATAGCAATACAGGCCTTCCAAAAAAGTTTACAAGAAGTTTATAAAAATGAACTAACCACAAAGCTGCAAGAACTAGAGGAGTAACAACAAACAAATCCAGAGCAAGTAAAAGGAAGGAAATCATCAAGATCAGAGCAGAACTAAATAACTCAAAGATTCAAACAATTCAAAGAATCAACAAGTCCAGGAGCTGGTTCTTTGAAAACATTAACAAAATTGACAAGCCCTTATCCAGACTCATCAAGAAAAAGAGAGGGAGGACACAAGTGAACACAATCAGAACTGAAAGAGGAGAAATCACAACTGATACTTCAGAAATACAAAAGATTGTAAGAAATTACTACAAACAACTATATGACAAAAAATATGACAACCTGGATGAAATGGACACATTTCTGAAAAGGTATAATTTACCAAAACTGAACCCAGAAGAAGCAGAAAGCCTGAATAGGCCAATAACAAGTGAAATTCAAGAAGTAATCCAAAATCTCCCAAGCACAAAAGCCCTGGACCAGAAGGCTTCACAGGTGAATTTTACCAAACATTTAAAGAAGATCTAGCTCCTATCCTCTTCAAACTATATCAAAAAATTCAGAAAGAGGGAAGACTCCCAAACTCTTTCTATGAAGCCAATATTATTCTAATCCCAAAACCATGGCAAGGTACAACTAAGAAAGAAAGCTACACGCCAATATCTCTGATGAACATAGATGCTAAAATTCTCAACAAAATATTGGCCAATCTGATTCAACAGTATATTACAAAGATCATACACCATGATCAAGTGGGCTTCATCCCAGGGATGCAAGGATGGTACAACATTCGTAAATCAATCAATGTAATACACCACATCAACAAATTCAAAGATAAAAACCATATGATCATATCAATAGATGCTGAAAGAGCATCTGATAAAATACAGCAACCATTTATGGTAAAAACCCTCAGCAAAATGGGAATAGAGGGAGCATACCTCAACATCATAAAGGCCATCTATGAGAAACCTGAAGCCATCTATGAGAAACATCATACTTCACATACAAAAACTGAAAGCTTTCCCCCTAAGATCAGGAACAAGTCAATGCTGTCCACTTTCTCCACTTCTATTCAACATTGTCTTGGAAGTTCTAGCATAGCCATCAGAGAAGGAAAAGGAATCAAAGGTATCCAAATTGGAAAGGAGGAAGTCAAACTGTCACTATTTGCAGATGATATGATAGTGTACATACAAAACCTGATGGGCTCCACCAAAAATTTACTCGACCTAATAAGCAAATATAGCAAAATAGCTGGGTATAAAGCCAATATCCAGAAATCAAAAGCATTTTTGTATACCAATAATGAAACAACAGAAAGAGAAGTGAAAAAACAAATCCCACTTACCATAGCAACAAGAAAAATAAAGTACCTAGGAATAAACTTAACTAAGGAGGTAAAAGACCTGTACTCAGAAAACTACAGAACAATGAAGAAAGAATTCAAGGAAGATACAAATAAATGGAAGCATATACCATGTTCATGGATGGGAAGAATTAACATCATTAAAATGTCCATACTACCCAAAGCAATCTACATATTCAATGCAACCCCAATTAAAATACCAATGACAGACATCACAGATATAGAAAAAAATACTTCAAAAATTTATATGGAGCCAAAAACACACACAAATAGCCACAGCAATCTTGAGAAAGAAGAACAAGGTAGGAGGAATCACAATACCGGACTTCAAACAATACTACAAGGCTTCTGTCATCAAAACAGCCTGGCACTGGCATAAGAATAGACATAAATCAATGGAACAGAATATAGAGCCCAGAAATTAACCCAGGTCACTATGGTCAACTAATATTTGACAAAAAGTGAAGGAACATCAAATGGAATAAAAACAGTCTCTTCAACAAATGGTGTTGGGAGAACTGGACAGCAATATGCAAAAAGATAAAACTATACCTCCAACTTACACCATACACCAGAATAAACTCAAGATGGATAAAGGATTTAAACATAAGCAGTGCCACCATAAAGGTCCTGGAGAAAAATATAGGCAGTAAATTTTCGGATATTCTACGCAGAAATATGTTTACTGATACTTCACTAAGGGCAAAGGAAATAAAAGAACGAATCGACAAATGGGACTACATCAAATTGAAAAGTTTCTGTTCAGCTAAAGAAAACATCAGCATAATTCAAAGGGAACCAACTGTATGGGAAAATATAATTGCCAATGATACCTCAGGCAAGGGTTTCATCTCCAAAATATAGAAAGAACTAATGCGACTCAACTCCAGGGAGACAGACAGCCCAATTACAAAATGGGCAAAGGACCTGAACAGACAACTCACTGAGATATAAAGAGGGCCCAAATGCATATGAAAGAATGCTCAACATTCCTCATCATCAGTGAGATGCAAATTAAAAACACAGTTAGATACCACCTCACACATGTCAGAATGACAATCATCAACAAATCAACAAACAACAAGTGTTGGCAAGAATGTGGGGTAAAGAGAACCCTGGTGCACTGTTGGTGGGAATGCAGACTGGTTCAGCCACTGTGAAAAACAGTACAGGGTTTCCTTCAAAAACTAATAATGGAACTGCCTTTTGATACAGCAATTCCACTACGAGGACTATACCCAAAGAATCCTGAAACACCAATTCATAAGAACCTATGTACATCTATGTTCATAGCAGCACTATTTACAATAGCCAAGTGCTGGAAACAGCCTAAGTGCCCATCAGTGGATGATTGGATCAAAAAACTTCGGTACATTTACACAATGGATTACTGTACAGCAGAAAGAAAGAAGGAACTCGTACCCTTTGCAAAAACATGGATGGAACTGGAGAGTATTATGCTTAGTGAAATAAGCCAGTCAGTGAAGGACAAATACCATATGATCTCACCCATTACAGGACAATAATGAACAAAGGTAACAACAAGCAAAACAGAACCAAATATATGAACACAGTGAATAGGCCTCCAGTGGTCAGGAGGAAGGGGGTTGGAGGGAGGGCAGAGGAAGAGGCAAGGAAGGGGAGCAGTTTTGACAAGAACCTAGTATAAAGGAACCATGGACATGGACATTGTTCCATGGTGGGATTGACTTTGGGGGGAATGGGTGGGTGGGGTGGGGGACAGAGGGGAGCAAAAATGGGATGGATGTAATACAACAACAATAAAATTTAAAAAAAAAAGAAAGAAAGAAAAGAAAACATGACCTACATATATGTTGTCTGCAAGAGACCCACCTCAAAACAAAAGGTCAATACAGACTGAAAGTTAAGGGATGGAAAAATATATTTCAAGCAAATGGACTTTAAAAAAGGCTGGGGTTGCAATACTTATATCAGTCAAAATAGACTTTATGCTGAAGGACATAAATAGAGACAAAGAAGGACATTTCATAATACTTAAGGGAACAATCCATCAAGAAAACATATTATAAATATATATGCACCCAATACAGGAGTGCCCAAATATATAAGGAATATCTTGGAGGACAGAATCATAGTAATAGTAAGGGATTTCAATACCCATTATCAACAATGGACAGATCTTCCAAACAAACAAACAAACAAACAAAAAAGGGTATTGTGGCATTGAACAACACTCTAGATGAAATGGACTTAACTAACATATATAGAAATTTTCACCCCCAAAAAGTTAAATACACATTCTTCTGTAATGCACATGGAACATTCTCAAAGATAGATCATATGGTAGGACACAAAACAAATTCAAGAAAATGGAAATCATACTAAGCATCTTCTCAGATCACAAGGGCTTGAAACTAGAAACTAATCTCAAGGAAAAACCCAAAAAAAATGTAATTCATGGAGACTGAATAACATGCTATTAAATAAGGAATGGGTTAATAATGAGGTCAAAGAAGAAATCAAAAAGTATTTGGAATCAAATGAAAATGAATTCACAACAGCCCGAAACCAATGACACAGCAAAGGCAGTCCTCAGAGGGAAATTTATAGCAATACAGGCCTACCTAAGAAAGGTAGAAAAAACTCATAGAAACAACCTAACTATAAAGCTTCAAGAACTAGACCAGCAACAACAAACAAAGCCCAGAGCAAACAGAAGCAAGGCAATTATCAAGATCAGAGCAGATTTAAATGACATAGAGACTAAAAGCCCAATTCAAAGGACCAACAAATCCAGGACGTGGTTCTTTGAAAAGATAAACAAAATTGACAAACCATTTACAAGACTCATGAAGAAAAAAAGACAAATAAACAAAATCAGAAACGACAAAAGAGAAGTCACAACTGATACCACAGAAATACAAAGGATTGTAAGAAATTACTACATACAACTAACAATATGACAAAAATGTTGACAACCTGGATGAAATGGAAAAATTTCTAGAAATGTATAATCTACCAAAACTGAATCCAGAAGAAGCAGAAATCCTGAATATGCCAATACCAACTAGTGAAATTGAAGCAGTAATAAAAAATCTTCCAGAGCACAAGAGCCCTGGTCCAGATGGCTACACCGATGAGTTTTACCAAACATTTAGAGAAGAACTAACCCCTATTCTCCTCAAACTATTCCAAAAAATCCAACGAAAGGGAAGATTCCCAAACTCTTTTTATGAAGCCAGTATTATTCTAATCCCAAAGCCAGGTGAAAACACAACAAAGAAAAAAAAAAAAAAAGAAAGAAAAACTATAGGCCAATATCTCTGATGAACTTAGATGCAAAAATTCTCAAGAAAATATTGGCAAACTGCATCCAGCAATATATTTTAAAAATTATGGACCATGACAAAGTGGGACTCATCCCAGGGATGCAAGGATGGTTCGATATTCACAAATTAATATATGTAATACATCACATAAGCAAACTGAAAGACAAAAAACATATGATCATATCAATAAATGCTGAAAAAGCATTTGATAAAGAATAGCACCCTTTTATGATAAAAATCCTCAGCAAGATGGGAATAGAGTGAACTTACCTCAACAAAATAAAGGCCATGTAGGAGAAACCTGCAGCTAACATTATTACTCAATGGGTAAAAACTGAAAGCCTTTCCCTTAAGATGAGGAACAGGTAAGGGTGTTCACTCTCTCCACTTCTATTCAACATAGTCTTGGAAAGTTCTAGCCACAGCAATAAGATAAGAAAAAGGAATCCAAGGTATCCAAACTGGAAAGGAGGAAGTAAAACTTATTATTTTCAGATGACATGATAATGTACATAGAAAACCCTATAGATTCCACTAAAAAACTACTCCACCTAACAACTGAATTTGGCAAGATAACTGGATACAAAGTCAATATCCAGAAATTGAAGGCATTTTTATATACCAGCAATGAAACATCAGAGATAGAAGATGGAAAACAAATCCATTTATCATAGCAACAAGACAAATAAAGTACTTAGGAATAAACTTAACCAAGGAAGTAAAGGAGTTGTACTCAGAAAACTATGGAACACTGCAGATAGAAATTAAGGAAGATATGAATAAATGGAAGCACGTACCATGTTCATGGTTGGGAAGAATTAACATCATTAAAATGTCCATACTATCTAAATTCATCTACAGATTCAATGCAATCCCTATTAAAATGTGAACATCATATTTCACAGAACTAGAACAAATACTTAAAATTCATATGGAGTCAGAAGAGACCCCAAATGGGTACAGCAATCCTGAGAATGAGGAATGAAGTAGGAGGAATCACAATACCAGATATCAAGCTATATGACAAAGCCATAGTAAACAAAACAGTCTGGTACTGGACCAAGAACAGACAAACAGATCAATGGAACAGAATAGAGAGCCCAGAAATAAACCCAGGACTTTATGGGCAACTAATATTCAACAAAGAGGGAAGGAACATCAAATGGAGTACAAATAGCCTCTTCAACAAGTGGTGGGAGAACTGGACAGACACATGCACAAAAATGAAACTCAGCCATCAATTTACACCATACACCAGAATAAACTCAAGATGGATAAAAGAATTAAACATAAGCAGTGCCACCATAAAATCTCTAGAGAAAAATATAGGCAAAAATATTGCATATATCCCATGCAGCAAAATTTTCATTGAAATATCTCCCAAGGCACAGAAAATAAAGGAATAAATAAACAAATGGGACTACATCAAACTGAAAAATTTCTGCTCAGCTAAAGAAAACATCGAGAAAATAAAAAGGGAACCAACCATATGGGAAAACATATTTGCCAATGACACCACAGACAAGGGTTTCATCTCCAAAATATATAAAGAGCTAATATGACTCAACACTAGGGAGACAAACAACCCAATAGACAAATGGGCAAAGGACCTGAACAGACACTTCTCCAAGGAAGACATACAAAGGGCCCATAGGTGCATGAAAGAATGCCCAACATCATTAGCTATCAGAGGGATGCAAATTAAAACCACAATAAGATACCACCTCATACCTGTCATAATGGCCATCATCAACAAATCAACAAACAACAAGTGCTGGCAAGGATGTGGAGAAAGGGAACCCTGGTGCACTGCTGGTGGGAATGCAGACTGGTGCAGCCACTATGGAAAACAGTATGGAAGTTTCTCGAAAAACTAAGAATAGAACTGCCATCTGACCTAGTGATTCCACTACTAGGATTATACCCAAAGAATCCCGAAACAATTCAGAAGAACCTATGCACCCCAATGTTCATAGTAGCACTTTTTACAATAGTCAAGTGGTGGAAACAACCTAAGTGCCCTTCAGTGGATGAATGGATCAGAAAACTTTGACACATTTACACAATAGGGTTCTATGCAGCAGAAAGAAAGAGAGAACTCTTACCATTTTTGTTAGCATGGATGGAACTGGAGAATATCATGCTTAGTGAGATAAGTCAGGCAGCAAAAATGAAATATGAAATACTACATGTTCTCACTTAATATAGGAGACTAATGAACAAACAAATGAACAAACAAAGCAGAACCAGACATGGATACAGACATGAATACTTTCAGTGTGTAAAGGGGAGGGGGTGGAGGAGGATGAGAACTAGGCAAAAAAGGGGAAAGTTTAGTCAAGGAACTAGCATGGATGACCCATGGACACAAGCAACATGTGGGATTGACTGTGCAGTGGTGTGGGGGATAAGGAGGGTGGGGAAGGGGAGGGAGAGGGGGGGAAATAAAATGAATGTAATATAACAATAATAAAAATATATATATTTTAAAAAGTGGAGGGAATAGAGAATAGTATTAATTAGCAATCACTGGAAATTTAAAAGCCACCCCTTTTGAAAGTATAACCTGGGTTACTAAAATAAACCTGGAAAAATAACTGTAGACTGTGAAATGAGAATCTTGGACAAAAGATGATATAGGAAAATATAATTTATTTTATATTAAATAAATTAGAATTTAATTTTTTTTTATTTTAGAGGGAGAGAGAAATATTAATTTCTTGTATGTGCACTGACTAGGGATTAAACCTGCAACCCTGGTGTATCGAAACAACACTCTAACCAACTGAGCTACCTGACCAAGGCTAGATAGATTTTTTATTTATATAAAAAAATTTTTTTTGTTAAAAAGATTTTATTTATTATTCTCAGAGAGAGGGGAAAGGAGAGAGGCAGAGAGAAATAGAGATATCAATGTATGGGTGCCTTTCACCTGTCTCTAGCTAAGGACCTGGCTGGAGACCTGGCTTGCAACCTGGTTATGTGCCCTAACTAGGGAATTGAACCAGTGACCTTTGGGTTTGCTGGCCAGCACCTTATCCACCATGCTACCAGCCAGGGATTTAAAAAAAATACAATAATTATGATCACCAACATGGAGATAATTATTCCCTCAAGAAGAAAGAAATGTTGAGGTGTAGCAATATTAGAGTTCTGTTACAGCAAAAGTAGAATAGAATGGAACACTCAGCTATTACATTATGGGGGAAAGGTCAATTTTCTATCATACTAAATTGAAGGTATTTGTTAAAATTAAAAAGATATAAAGCTAAAGGAAGGTCAGACTTCTCTTACACATAGAGTAGACCAGCATAAAAATCAGAACTAGAAGCACCGAGTTGGTCTTCTTTCTTTTCTTTTCTTTTCTTTTCTTTTCTCTTCTCTTCTCTTCTCTTCTCTTCTCTTCTCTTCTCTTCTCTTCTCTTC
>PVIW01012037.1:0-34227 GCA_004026585.1 Noctilio leporinus | reverse complement strand
CAGAACCTGTAGGCTTTACCAGGAAGAAAAGGAAAAGAAAAATTAAAAAAAAAAAAAAGAGGAAGGAAGAAAAGTATAAAGAATGGGTTTAGAAAGGCTGGGGAAGGGAGGAATACTTAGATTGAGGACTGGGAATGCGTTATAGCCTCAGAGTGAGTAGACTTTAATTCGAGAGCAGGGGGAGGGTCTTGGGTATTAAGGTGGATTGATGTATGGGGGGGATTAAGAATATGTGAGAAGTAACTTTTGCAAAGGATATGTTGAGGATTAATAGTTCATATTGCTCTCGGTATAACTCAGGTGCTTGAGATTAGCAGCAATCCCTTTCCTGATGCTGCCTCTTTTTCTTGGTCAGGACTTTACAGTCTATAGTCTATATTCTAGCCTGTCTTGGAGCGTGGCAGGGCCTCTGATTGTCACAGTAGGGCTGATTCTGAGTGTCCACCCCCAGGTAGGCTGGGCCTTCTGCAGCCTGGCTAGGTTTTAGGGCTGCAGGTATTCTGGAGCCCGCAGGGTGCCCCCTGCCACTCCTGGTGGAGGTTCCTGCCCAGGACGAGCACCCACGACCCCTGCAGGGCAGCCCCCAACTTGGCTGGTCCCTGTGAAGACTGGCCCCACCCCCACAGTTCTGGGAGGAGGCTGCCCCTGCCAGTCAACACTGTCTGGGGTCTGCCTACACTGTCCTGCCCTTCTGTGGTGGGCACCACTCCTCCAAGCCAACCAGCTCTCTGAGGAGTCCTCATCACAGAGGAGCCCCTCCCAGGCGTGGGTGGTGTGGCCTTTGTCTCTGGCAATGGCGGGTCAGTTGCCTCCGCTACTAGTTGGTATTTGTCTTTTGCCACTTGACTTATTTCACTAAGCATATTACTCTCCAGTTTCATCCATGCTGTTGGAAAAGGTAGACATTCCTTTTTTCCTTCTGCTGTGCAGTATTCTATTGTGTAAATGTATCACAGATTTTTGATCTATTTGTCCACTGATGGGCATTCATGCTGTTTCCAGCTCTTGGGTATTGTAAATAATGCTGCTATGAACATAGGTATGCATAGATTATTGTGAATTTGTCTTTCAGGATTCTTCAGGTACAAATCTGGTAATTATCTTTTTGCATTTCTTAACAAAAATTATCTTTTGATTTATGATGCTATTCTAACTGTGGAAGCAGAAAAACAAAAGCTCTTAGTATGTTTAACAGATGTGATCCTGAATATCCTTTCCAAAGTAATGATATGATTCCTATGTTCTCCATTCCATGAACATCTTAACATAACATTGCAAGGTAACCTCTTTTTTGACCAGTCAGAGAAAATTTTGACTTTTCAAAATAGGACAGAAATCTGCCGTTTAGATTGCACCACTAAATTCCCTGTTCAATTTGTTTTGTCACAGAGTAAAAAACAAATCATCAGCATAAAAATTAAAATCAAATATAAACTATGAAAATTTTCATCATCCATTTTATTTTCAGTTAATGCTTCTATTCCTGATTGATTGGGAAATCTGGTATCCTAATGGATATTTTTTATGAATACTGTTCAATCATGGATGGGACATAAATGTGCCTTCTTTTATATAAACCATTCTGGATGGTTTTATTATAATTTTACAACTCCCAAGAACTTATTTCAAACAAACAAACAAACAAACAAACCCTAAAAGTCTTACAGACAGACTATGGTGTCTGAACTTGCACTTCTTTATTTTTTTATTTAATTTTATTGTTATTGTATTACATTCTTCCCATTTCCTACTCCTGAGCTCCCCTTCCCCACCCTCCCCATCTCCCTCCCACATAGTTAAGCCCACATGTTGTCCTTGTCCATGGGTCATCCATGCTAGTTCCTTAACTAAACTCTTCCCCTTCTTTGCCTTCTTCTGCCCCCTCCTCTATGCACACTGAAAGTGTGTTCCTTGTATTCTTGTCTCTGCTTCTGTTTTGCTTTGTTTGTTCAATTGTCTCCTGTAATGGGTGAGATCATATGATATTTGTCTTTCACTGAATGGCTTATTTCACTAAGCATAATACTTTCTAGTTCCATCCATGTTGTTGCAAAGGTTAGGAGTTGCTTCTTTCTTTCTGCTATGTAGTATTCCATTGTGTAAATGTACCAAAGTTTTTTGATCCAATCATCCACTGATGGGCACTTAGGCTGTTTCCAGCACTTGGCTATTGAAAATAGCGTTGCTATGAACATAGGGGTACATAGGTTCTTATTAATTGGTGTTTCAGGGTCCTTTGGGTATAATCTTAGCAGTGGGAGTGCTGGGTTAAATGGCATGAACTTGCACTTCTTCATCAATAGTGCTACCACATCTGCTTTCTGAGATCACAGCAATTATAACATTGAACTACTAAGCTAACTGAAAATGTCCTGAAAGGACTTAGAAAAGATGTATTTTATAGAGAGGTTTATGATTCAGCTATGGAATTAAGGAAAGATTATTGTTTTTGTTCCCTCATCTATAAAATGAGGAGAGAATTGGTTGACCTAAAGAAAACATTTAGGGTAATTAATTCATTAATTTAGGTGACTACAAAATGAAGAGTTACACAGAAGTCAAATTTAACACTGAAAATTATATAGTAACCATGGTCTATAATCAGATCTACTGATCTGAATTTTATTTGGAGAAATAGATACTTTAAGGTTTGATTAATTATTTCCTTAGTCACTAGAACATAGTATAATGCTTGATGACATTCTCTACTACATTGATGTCTGAGATCATGTTGAGAGAGAAAGAAAGAGCAGTAGAATCATAATGATTTTTCTTTTGGTTGTAACTGTTTAATAGCTTTTTATATGTCCCAAGCATATCGGCTCTGCATACTTCAGACTTTGATGATTCACTAAGATAATGCATATAAAGTGCCAAGCATAGAGCCTGACCCAGAGGAATTGCTCAAAAACTGTAAGTTGCTTGTCTTGATCATGACAGAAGTACCACCTCTTTCTAACAGCACCATCCTAAAAGGATCACAATCATGCTAAATGGCACCGCTCCCTTTATCACACCTCCTTCACAAGCTCTTTGTATCTTTTAATGTATTGTTAAGTTAGTTTTACTAGTTACTTCATATATTCACCTTTTCCAGATGAAAAAAGAAATGAAACACAAAGCAGTTAAATAATTCATCCAAGGTCACATATGCCAGTTAGTGGTTGTTATCATTAAGTCATCATCTACATGCCAGCTGATGTGCTAGAATCTGGAGATAGATAGAAGGATAAGCAAAACTGATATAGCTTTTTTTATTATGAAACTTGCAATTACTTGGTGGAGAGAAAGAGTAATCAAATAATCACAAATGCACGCAAATAAATGCAAAGTCAAATCTCTGGAAGGTGCTACAAACAAAACTTACATGTGCTATAAAATATGTAATGGATAATTTGCATGATTTGAAAGTCAGAGAGGGCTTATCTGAGGGTATTATATTTGAAGTCAAAGAATATCAGATATTAAAAATAGTGGGGAAGATACTACAGAAGAGTGATTTGCTCAGTGGACTATCAAAAAAAAGTCTTATTGTAGATATATGAGCATAGACAATGCACATACATACACACAAAGTTTCTATGACTGGAGCAGAGAAACTTCAGAGAAGCTTGATGCAAAGACAATATTGCAGATGCAGGTAAAAGGAGCCCAAGAAATGCCTGGTAGTTACATTAAGAAAATAAATTTTTTATTTCTCTGATGATTAGTGACATTGAGCATCTTTACATAAGCCTATTGATCATCAGTACATCCTCTTTGGGGAAGTGTCTATTCAGGTCCTTTGCCCAGTTTTTAATTGGGCTGTTTGTTTACTTGGTGTTGAGTTGTAAAAGCTCTTTATAAATTTTGGAGATGAACCTCTCATCATATGTATCATTGGTGAAATGTTTTCTCATTCAGTGGGTTGTCTTTTCATTTTGTTGATAGTTTCCTTTGTTATGCAAATACTTTTTAGTTCAATGAAATTCTATTTAATTTTCCTTTTGTTTCCATTGCCTAAGGAGCTATATTAGAAAAAAATTTACTAAAAGAAATGTCCAAGATATTACTGCTTACATTTAAGTCTTTAATCTGTTTTGAGTTTATTTTTGTATATGGTATAAGAAGGTGGTCTAATTTTAATTTTTGCATGTATCTATCCAGTTTTCCCACCACCATTTATTGAATAGACTGTCTTTACCTAACAATTCTGTACTGGGTATACATCAGAAGAAAATCCAAAACATTAATCCAAAAATATGTTCACACCTATATTTATTTCAGCATTATTTACAGTAGTAAGATATGGAACCAACCAAGTGCCCATCAATAGATGAGTGGGTAAAAAAATCTGTGGTACATATAAACAATGGAATATTATTCTGCCATATATATGATATAATTTGTGACTTCATGGATGGACCTAGAGAGTATTATCTAAGTGAATTGATTCAGTCAGAGAAACACAAATATCATAGGATTTCATTTATATGTGGAAGCTAAAGTAGAATTGAACAACCAAAACAGAAACAAACTTACAGATTCAGAGAACAGACTGAGGCTTGCCATAAGGACAGGGGTTAAGGAAACTGGGTGAAAAAGGTGAAGGGGTTGAGAAGTACAGATTGGTAGTTACAGAATAGTCATAGGGATGTAAAGTCAGTCAGAGGGAATATAATCAATAATATTGTCATAATTATGTATGATACCAGGTAGTTACTGGAAATATTGGGAGAACTCTTTGTAAAGTGTATAATAATTTAACCACCATGCTGCACACCAGAAACATGCAAAATTTAAATGTAAAACTAGACATACTTTTGATTAAATGAAAAAAGTGAAAAAACCCAAAATTTATTTTATGTTTAAGCAATTGAGTATCATTTATTGAAATGTTTCAAGTAGGGCAGTGGGGCAGGAGATGGAATGAGTTAGAGGTAAGAAAGTTTCTGTTTTCAAAAGGTCAACCTTGAAGAAGTATGGAGAGTATATAAGAAGGCAGAAGAATGGAGACCAGGAGGCCAATTTGGAGGACAGCACAATCATTTAGACATAAAGTAGTATTGGCTTGGACAAAGGTGATGACAGTAGAGATGCTGAGAAGTAAATGGACTTAAAACATACAGTCAGCACAATAAGTAGAACATGATGGCTGATCAATGATGTGAGTGAATAAAAGAGATGACTGCAGTTTGCTAGAAAATGGAAAAAGCAAGTTTATAATAAAAATTGTTTCCATTGATGCTATAAATGTTAATGACAATAAAATGCATGGATTTCCATATTTTCCACTTGTTCCAATGCTTTTCCCCACTTTTCTGCCATATATAATCTGTTTCAATTAGCCCCTAGCTTCCAGCTGTTAGATTCAAAATGCTTGACCAAAGTGTATGTAGCTTGGTACTCAGAGTAAGAAGTTAGGCATAAAAAATAAATGTGTATATGAATAAATCTGTTTCTGTTTTGTTTATTTTCTTGCTTTAAATTTCACATATAAGTGAAATTCTATGGTATTTGTCTTTCTCAATCTGACTTATTTTACTGTTTCAACAATACTGTTGCATATGGTAAGATTTTTTAATGGCAGAGTAATCTTTATCCACTCATCTATTGATAGCACTTAAGTGGTTTCCATACCTCAGCTACTGTAATAATAAGGCAATGAACATAGGGGAGCATATAGGTGAAGGTATTAAAAAGTACAAGTTCAACCCTGGCTGGTGGCTCAGTGGATAGGTGCTGGCCTGAGAACCCAAAGGTCGCTTGTTTGATTCCCAGCCAGGGTACATAACCAGGTCACAAGCCAGGTCTCCACCCAGGTCCATAGCTTGAGACAGGTGAAAGGCAACCATATATTGATGTTTCTCTCCATTTCTTCCTCCCTCCCTGCCCTTCTCCCAAAAATTAATAAAATCTTGAAAAAATGTATAAGTTCATAGTTACAAAAAATGTATGGGGATGTTAAATACAGCCTAGGAAATACAGCCAATAATATTATAACTATATATGTTTCCAGGTGGGTACTAGACTTACTGGGTGGATCAGTTAAAAAATAATATAAATGTCTAACCATGGTGCTATGCACCTTAAACTAGTATAAAATAATAGTGAATGTGAGCTGTAGTTCAAAACTAAAAACATGCACACACACAGACAAATCTGTGGATGCCATATAGAAAAACCTAACACAAGGTTTCAGACTCTAAGACAAATATGCTCTAAAAAATATATGAAACACTATTCAGGAGTTGCTAAAGATAATAAAAAAGATTTTATCATCTGTGAAAAGAAGTTAGACTTAATTATTCCCATGATACAAGCTTTAAAATTTTTATCTATTTCTAATTAGTTAAGGTAAGAGCTCTCTGCTTCTGTTTTGGAGGGGGTGTTTTGATAAGATGGTGTGTGAATGGAAGAAAACAGAATTCAGCGGAAATGAACCAAAAATTCCATTCTCCCACATTAGATTGTCTTTATAATTTTGTGAAATACATCATTGGAATCTTTATAAAAATTGTGTTGAATATATAGATTGCATTGCGTAGCATATACATTTAAATGATATTAATTTTTTCCAATCCATGAACATTATAGAATCCCTCTAATTTGTATCTTCAAATTATTTCTTCAGTGTCTTATAAATTTCTGAGTAAAGATATATATATATATATATATATATATATATATATATAACTTTTATTTTATTGTTGTTGTATTACATCCATCCCCTTTTAACTACCCTCTGTCCCCTACCCCACCACCCCTCCCCACAAAGTAAACCCCATTTGTTGTCCATGTATATGGTTCTTCCATACTAGGTTCTTGACTAAACTGCTCTCCTTCTTTGCCTCTTCTTCCCCCTTCCCCCCAGCCTCCTTCCCCCTGCCCACTGAAGGCTTATTCACTGTATTCATATATCTGGCTCTGTTTTGCTTATTTGTTTTGTTCTTTATTGTCCTGTAATGGGTGAGATCATATGATATTTGTCTTTCACTGACTGACTTATTTCACTAAGCATAATACTTTATATTTCCATCCATGTTGTTGCAAAGGGTAGGAGTTCCTTCTTTCTTTCTGCTGTGGTATTCCATTGTGTAAATGTACCAAAGGTTTTTGACCCAGTCATCCACTGATGGACACTTAGGCTGTTTACAGTATTTGGCTATTGTAAATAGTGCTGCTATGAACATAGGTGTACATAGGTTCTTATGAATTGGTGTTTCAGGGTTCTTCAGGCATAGTCCTAGTAGTGGAATTACTGGATTTGTTGATGATTGTCATTCTGACAGGTGTGAGGTGGTATCTTATTGTGGTTTTCATTTGCATCTCTCTGATGGCTAGTGATGTTAAGCATTCTTCCATATGCCTTTGGGTCGTTTGTATATCTTCCTCAAAGAACTGTCTGTTCAGGTCCTTTGCCTATTTTTAAAAAAGATTTTATTCATTATTTCCAGAGAGAAGTGAAGGGAAAGGAGCAGAGAGGGAGAGAAACATCAATTTATAGTTGCCTTCCACCTGCCTCCAGCTACCAATCTGGCTGGAAACCTGGCTTACAACCTGGTCATGTGCCCTGGCTGGGATTCAAACCAACAACCTTGGGTTCACAGGCCAGCACCTATCCACAAGCCACCAGCCAAGGGCCCTTTGGCCATTTTTAAATTGTGCTTTCTGTCTCACTGGTGTTGAGTTGCATAAGTTCTTTATATATTTTGGATATCAACCCCTTGTCTGAGGTATTATTGGCAAATATGTTTTCCCATACAGTTGATTCCCTTTTAATTTTGCTGGTGTTTTTATTTTTTTGAATTTGATTTTATTGTTTGAGTATTACATCCATCCCCTTTTTGCTCTCCTCTGTTTTCTGCTGGTGTTTTCTTTAGCTGAAGTGAAACTTTTCAGTTTGATATAGTCCCATTTGTTTATTTGTTCTTTGATTCCCTTTGCCCTTGGAGAATTATCAGTAAACATATTTCTGCATAGGATATCTAAAATTTTACTGCTTTTATTTTTCTCCAGGACCTTTATGGTGGCACTGCATCTGTTTAAGTCCTTTATCCATCTTGAGTTTATTCTGGTGTATGGTGTAATTTGTTGGTCTAATTTTATCTTTTCACAGGTTGTTGTCCAGTTCTCCCAAAACCACTTGTTGAAGAGACTGTTTTTACTCCATTTTATGTTCCTTCCCCCTTGTCAAGTATTTATTGACCATAGAGTCCTGGGTTTATTTCTGGCTCTCTATTCTGTTCCATTGATCTACATGTCTATTCCTATGCCAGTACCAGACTTTTGATTACAATAGCCTTGTAATATAGTTTGATGTCTGGTATCGTGATTCCACCTACCTTTTTCTTCTTTCTCAAGATTCCTGTGGCTATCTGTGGGTGTTTTTGGATCCATATAAATTTTTGAAGTACTTTTTCTATCTCTGTGATGTATGTCATTGGAATTTTAATTCGGATTGTATTGAATCTCTAGATTGCTTTGGGTAGTATGAACATTTTAATGATGTTAATTCTTCCCATCCATGAACATGGTATATGCTTCCATTTATTTGTATCTTCCTTAATTTCTTTCTTCATTGTTCTGTAGTTTTCTGAGTATAGGATTTTACCTCCTTGATTAAGTTGATTCTTAAGTACTTTATTATTCTTGTTGTTATGGTAAACAAGATTTGTTTTCTAGCTTCTATGTGTGATGTTTCATTATTGGTATACAAACATGCTTTTGATTTATGAATATTGATTTTATATCCAGCTATTTGGCTAAATTTTCTTATTAAGTCAAGTAAGTTTTTGGTGGAGCTCATCGGGTTTTGTATGTACACAATCCTATCATCAGCAAATAATGTCAGTTTGACATCCTCCTACCTAATTTGGATACCTTTGATTCCTTTTTCTTCTCTGATAGCTATGGCTAGAACTTCCAAAATGATGTTGAACAGAAGTGGAGAAAGTGGACAGCCGTGTCATGTTCCTGATATTAGGGGGAAAGCCTTTAGTTTTTGCCCATTGAGTATGATGTTGGCTTCAGGTTTCTTGTATGTGACCTTTATGATGTTGAGATACGCTCCCTCTATTCCCATTTTGCTGAGGGTTTTTTTTTTTTTTATCATAAATGTTTGCCATACTTTATCAAATGCTTTTTCAGCATCTATTGATATGATCATATGGTTTTTGTCTTTCAATTTTTTGATGTGGTGTATTACATTTATTGATTTGTGATTGTTGCACCATCCTTGCATCCCTGGGATGTAACCCACTTGATCATGGTGTATGATCTTTTGAATGTATTGATGGATGCAGTTGGCCAATATTTTGTTGAGAATCTTAGCATCTATGTTCATCAGAGTTATTTGCCTACAGTTTTCCTTCTTAGTTGTGTTTTGACCTGGTTTGGAGATTAGAATAATATTTGCCTCATAGAAAGAGTTTGGGAGTATTCTCTCCTATTAGATTTTTTGGAATAGGTTGGGAGGGAAAGGAGGTAATTATTTATATGTTTGGTAGAATTCACTTGTGTAGCCATCTGGTAGAGGGCTCTTGTGCTTTGGGAGATTTGTGATTACTTCTTTGATTTCACTAGTGTTTTTGGCTTATTCAGGATTTGTGCTTATTCTGGATTTAATTTTTGGTAAATTATACATTTCCAGAAATTTATCCATTTCACCCAGGTTTTCATATTTCTTGTCATATAGTTGTTTGTAGTAATTTCTTACATTCCTTTGTATTTCTGAAGTATCAGTTGTGATTTCTCCTCTGTCATTTCTGATTTTGTTTATTTGGGTCCTCTCTCCCTTTCTCTTGATGAGTCTGGATAAAGGCTTGTCAATTTTGTTTATTTTTTCAAAGAACCAGCTTCTGGACTTATTGATTATTTGAATTGTAGTTTTAGTCTCTGATTTAATTTTGCTCTGATATTGATAATTTCCTTCCTTCTACTTGCTCTGGGCTTTGTTTGTTGTTGCTCCTCTAGTTCTTGCAGCGTTATGGTTAGGTTGTTTGTATAAGCTTTTTCTGACCTTTTTACATAGGCCTGTATTACTAGGAATTTTCCTCTGAAGACTGACTTTGCTGTGGCCTGTAGGTTTTGGGCTGTTGTGTTTTCATTGTCATTTGTTTCCAGAAACTTTTTGATTTCATCTTTGATCTCATTGTGTACCCATTCCTTACTTAAAAGCCTGTTATTATTCTCCATGGGTTAGAGTGTTCTTGTTTTTTTTTTCCCCCTTGAGGTTGTTTTCTAGTTTCAATCCATTGTGATCTGAGAAGATGCTTGGTATGATTTTTTTTAAATTTTATTGTTGTTGTATTACATCCATCCCTTTTTTGCTCCCCTCTATACCCCTCCCCATCCACCCATTCCCCCCAAAGTCAATCCCACCTGTTGTCCATGTCCATGGTTCCTTTATACTAGGTTCTTGTCTAAGCTGCTCCCCTTCTTTGCCTCTGCCTCCCCCCTCCCCCCAACCCCTGTCCCCCTGACCACTGAAGGTCTATTCCTTGTATTCATATACTTGGTTCTGTTTTGCTTGTTGTCAATTTTCTTGTGTTTGTGGAAGCTTGTCTTGTGACCTACCATGTGGTCTAACTTTGACAATGTTACATGTGCATTGAAAAGAATGTGTATTTTGCTTCTTTTGGGTGAAAAGTTCGGTATATATCTGTTAGGTCCATTTCCTTTATAGTGTTGTTCAATGCCACAATATCTTTGGTGTTTTTTTTGTTTGGAAGACCTGTCCATTGTTGATAATGGGTTATTAAAATTCTCTATTATGGGTCTTTTTCTGCCTATATTCTTCTTGAAGTCCTCCAAGATTTTCCTTATATATGTGGGAGCTCCTATGTTGGGTGCCTATATATTTAGCAGAGTTATGTCTTCCTAATAAATTGTTCTATTCAGTATTATGAATTACCCTCTTTGTCTCTTTTTATGGCCTTTATTGTAAAATCTATTTTGTCTGAAATAAGTATTGCTACTCCAGCTTTTTATTCATGTCCATTTGCCTGATATATATTTTTCCATCCCTTCACTTTCAATCTGTGTCGATCTTTTGTTCTGAGGTGGGTCCCTTGAAGACAGCACATATATGGGTCATGTTTTCTTATTCACTCAGCTACCTTTTCATTGGTGCATTTAATCCATTTACATTTAAGGTTATTATTGATTGATACTTATTTATTGCCATTATCCCCCTTTCTACCTGTGTTCTTCTCTGTCTATCTCTGTTTCTTCATTTTTTAAAAGCAGACCCTTTAGCATTTCTTGCAATGCTGGTTTGGTTGACATGTATTCTTTTGGTCTCCTTTTGTCTTGGAAACTCCTTATTTCTCTGTCCATTTTGAATGAGAGCCTTGCTGGGTAGAGAGTTGTTGGTTGCAGGCCTTTGTTTCCCATTGAAATATTTTTTGCCATTCCCTTCTGTCTTATTGTTTTTGTTGAGAAATCTTTTGATAGCCTTATTAGAACTCCCTTATATGTCATTTGCTCTTTCTCCCTTGATGTTTTTAGGATTCTCTCTTTGTCTCTGAAATTTACCATTTTAATTATGATGTTTTTTAGAGTGGGTCTGTTTGGATTCATCCTCTTTGGGACTCTCTATGCTTCCTGAACTTAAATAAAGTTTTCCCTCATCGTGTTAGGGAAGTTTTCTATCATTACTTTTTTTTAAACAGGTTTTCCATTCCTTGTTTCTCTTCTCCTTCTCCTGTCCCTATATTATGGATATTATTGTGTTTCATGTTGTTCTGCAGCTCTTTTACAACCTCTTCATTCTTGTTCTGCCTTTTTACATTCTATTGCATAGTCTTGTAATATATTTCTAGGTTGTCCTCCAGCTCACTCATTTGATCCTCTGCTTCCTCTAGCCTGCTGCTGATTCCTTCTACTGTATTCTTCAATTCAGAAATTGTATTCTTCATTTCCTCCTGGCTTTTACTGATAGTTCATATGTCCTTTTTAATGCTGGTGTAGTTCTCAGTAAGTTTCTTGTAGCTTCCCTGTAGTTCATTGTAGTTCCCCTGGAGTTGTTTGTAATTTTCTTTTAGCTGGATGAGCTCATTGAACGTTTCTCTGGTCATCATTTTGAATTCCAGTTTTGATCATCTGCTTTACTCCTTCATTTAGTGATCTTCATTTAGTGATTTAGGAAGATCTAATTGTAATCCAATGAGTCTGTGATTGGCCACCAGGCTCAGGTGGCGCTGGTCTTAACTGAGTGATTCTATTATAATCCATGGAATCTGTGATCAGCTGCCAGGCTAAGTGGCCACTGGGCTAGACTGAAAGATTCAATTGTAATTTAATGAGTTTGTGGTCAGCTGCTAGGCCGAGGAGCTGCTGGGCAGAACAAACCAACTCAGTTGTGAACCAATGAATCGACCATCAGCCACCAGGCTCACTTGCCCCTGTGTGGAGACTGACTGTCTTTCCCAGCTGTAAGTCAGAGTTTGTAGTCAACTGCCAGACCCAGGCTCTGCTGAGGGAGAAGGACTGACTCAGTTGCAAAACAATGAATTCATGATCAGCCACCAAGATAACACGCTGCTGTTGGGGGCTCATAGCCTGACCCAGCTGTAAGTCAGAGATTTTGTAGTCAGCCACCATGCCACGCACTGCTTGGGGAGAAGGACTGTCTCAGTTACAAAGCAATGAGTCTAGAATCAGCCACCAGGCTTGCACCCCACTGTCCAGCTCTAAGTTGGAGAGTTTGTAATCAGCCTCTGCTGGGCTGTAATCAGGCATTGCTGGGCAAGAGATATCTCTTCAGGTGCCAACTATTGTATTTATGCTCAGACAGGGCAGGGCAGGAGAGGTTTATTTAGAAGTTGAAGAATTGTGATCAGATACCAAGCTTAGGCACTGCTGGGCAGGGCAGGAGAGGTTTATTTAGAGGTAAGTCAAAAAATTGTGATCAGGCACCAGGCTTAGGCACTGCTGGTCCAGGCAGTGGACAGGGCTATGGGGACCCCTCATATGAAAGCTGCTTGGTACAAGGCAGTCCACCTGAGGAGTGGGGAATGAATCAGCACTGGGATCCCCACAGCTGCTTCCCCATTTTTCTCCTCTCCCCATGTGTCTCCAGTCCTCTCTGCCCTCTCTCTGCTGGAGCCCAGGGTAGGTGGGTGGCAATGTATTTTCCTTGTGGTCACACTAGTAGTTCTCTGTCTCTGGTACTCTCCTAGGCTTGTAAACTCCATGGCTTTCTGCACTTCTCAGATGGATGCTGCTCTACTCTCCACCATGTTGCTATAGGTTGGGACTCCCTGTTGGGGGACCAGAATCCACCCTTCTCAGTTAGAGCCCCCAGCATTGCTCCTTTGGCTGCTCCCTCCAGTGGGGGCCCCAGCCAGCCCTCTCATGTTTCCACAATTCCTACCAGCCATGTTGTGATGGAGCATCCTCTTCTGTTCTGTCTGTGATTATAGGACTTCTTTCTAGCTGACATTCTGTTGGTAATTCCAGCTGACTTTTTCTCCAAAAAAATTAATTCCAGATGTGACCTGGGAGGAGATTGGTGTAGCTCCACTTAATCCTCCACCATCTTGTCCGAACTCTCTCTATATATTTCTAACACATCAAGCTCTTCTTTCCATTGGAAAATACCTTCTTTTTTAGTAATTGATAGGTAGAATCTGAAGGAAAGATTATTTCTTTGTATGTTTTGTTGAATTACAAGATATGATTAAATGTACACAATGACAAGTTTCTTGCCATAAGTTTAACACACCTGAATAAATAGCATACACAACAGAAAAAATGATTGCCAGCAGTACAGAATTCACTAGCCTTTCCAAAGGGTAACCATTAATTTTACATTTAACATCATGGGTAAGTTTTACTTCTTCTTGAACTTTATATAAATAGAATCTAACTTGCATCTCAGGAATAAACCCATCTTGATCATGGTGTATGGTCTTTTTAGTGTATTTCTGGATTCAGTTTGTTAATACTTAGTTGAGGATTTTTGCATCTTCGCCCATTAGGAATATTGTCCTATAATTTTCTTTCTTTGCAGAATCTTTATTTTATTTTGGAATTAGGGTAATGCTGGCCTTGTAAAATAAGCTTGGGAGTGTTCCCTCCTCTTGAGTTTTTTTTTTTTTTTTTTCTTTTAAGAGTTTGAAGCCCTGGCTGGTGCCACAGTGAATAAGGAGCCAGCCTGAGAACCCAAAGGTCACTGGTTCAGTTCCCAGCCAGGATATATAACCAGGCTGCAAGTCAGGTCTCCATCCAGGTTCATAGCTGGAGGCAGATGAAAGGCAACCATACATTGATGTCTCTCTCCCTTCCCCTCTTTTTAAAAATAATAAATAAGTATTTTAAAACATTAATAAAAAAGTTTGAGAAGGATGGGTGTTAGTTCTTAGTTCTTATTTGAATGTTGGGTAAAATTTACTTGTAAAGCCATCAAGTCCAAGTTGTTGCTTGTTGGGAGATTTCTTTTTTTATTACTGTTTCAGTTTAGTTGGTTGTAATTAGTCTTTACAGATTTTTCTGTTTTTAGGAATATTTATATGTGCTTGTAGAAATCAATCCATTTCTTCCAGATTGTCCAATTTGTTGACATATAATTGTCAGTTGTGTTTTCTTAAAATTTTGTTGTGTCAGTTATTACTTCTTTATTTATTTTATTTATTTTGATTCTCTTTATTATTTATCAATCTTGTTTATCTTTTCAAAGTACCAGCTTCATTGATCTTTTGTATATTTTACTCTCTATTTCATTTTTTTCTACTCAAATCTTTATTATTTCTTTCCTTCTACTCACTTTTGACTTTGTTCTTTTTCCAGTTATTTTATTCATTTATTTATTATTTTTAGAGAAAGTGGAAGGGAAACAGGAAGAAAAGGAGAGAGACATCAATGTATGGTTGCCTTTCACCTGCCTCCAGCTAAGGACCTGGCTGGAGACCTGGCTTGCAACCTCATTATGTGCCCTGGCAATTGAACCAATGACCTTTGGGTTCACAGGCCAGCACCTTATCTACAGTGCCACTAACCAGGGCCCTCCAGTTACTTTAGATGTAAGATTAAATTTTTATTTGAGGTTTTTCTTGTTTCTTGAGGTGGGCCCTTAATGCTATGAAGTTCCTAGTTAGGACTGCTTTGATTTTGTGTCATAGATTTTGCATTGTCATGTTTTTTCATTTGTCTCAAGTTATCTTTTGATTTTGTAAAGGATATGATGTCACACCACTATGCTTTATACCTGAAACTAATATAAATGAATATTGAATATAACCTGTAATTAAAAACAATTTAAATGAAAAAATAATGAGAATTCTGTTTCATTAATTCCCGTTTTACTAACTTACGAAGATCCTTTTCATGTGTTGACAAATGTATTTACCAGTCCATGTTGAGATTACAAATGGCATATGAAAATATATACCTATTTAACTGTAAGATTCTTGTTGTAGTGAGTTTGTTTTGTTTTGTTTTTTTTTTTACCTCCCCAGCAGCTGAATCTCCTTTCTATTTTTAAGGAATACCTAATATTAACCTTGGTAAGACACAAGTTTAGCTAACCAGAATCATCTTTTTGCAATTTAGAATGTGCACAAATTAGTGACAAAAAGCAACAAATAATGAGAAAATAAATTGGGATGATAACAGTAGCAAAATCTTGTTCCCTGAGGCTGTAGCAAGAGTGGTCAATGCATGATATGGTGGTTAGTGGTAGTGATAGTGTCATGTGTAAACAAGTTTCATCATTAATTTTGTCTGTGAGTACAGCTACATTATTTTTTATTTTCTAAACTAGTTACTCCCAAATCTCTTTGATGCTTATGTAAGGTATTCATTATTTTCATTATGCATAAACACCTTTTTGGCTTAATTGTTTTGGTCAGTTTCTATTATTTTCAACTAAAAACACTAATTTATACAATGGTCATAAAATGGTAAATCTCTGAGGAATCTTGACTATATCTAATTGAGCCCATCTAATATGGATGAGGAAACAGAGCCAGTGATATAATATGTTATGTTATACAGGTATACATGGTGCTTCACCTTAGAATGTGCATAAGAATTTGAGACAGGAGTAATAATTATTCCACCTTAAAAATTTTAAAGTATGGGAGGGGGACAGAGGGGAGCAAAAAGGGGATGGATGTAATAGAATAACAATAAAATTAAAAAAAAATAGTACCCTGATGCAGCAAATAATTTAAAAAATTTAAAGTAATAGTGCTAAATAGTCATTCATGTTGATAAATTTAGATTGTTGAGAGGCATCAAAGAATAGTGATTTTTAAAAAATTTCAAAGACAAGATAGAAGGTTATGGTACAATTTTAAGGAAGAAAGATGGGTTAAAGGCGAAGACATTGAAATAAGAGCACAGTAGCAGTGTTTTTAAATTTTGGGTCTGATCAAAGAAAAATTGTTAAGTAACAAAATCTGTTTTCTGAACAGAATTGTGAGGTTTGAAAAACATATAACTTAGCCCTCAAAGTTATTTTAAGACAGCGTTTATGAATAATGCAAATTAAAAGTTTACATATATGCACAGAATAGCCAGCAGATAGGGGGAGAAAGGAACATTCTCAATGACATATGTAAATGTGCTTTCTCTTTTGCTCAAACTTTCAAAGTTTATTTTGTAAAATTGGAATGCCCTCAGATAGTACAGGAAAGTAGTAGATAGGAGAACATGGTTGTGGGATAAAAATAGAAGAAGCACTTTCCTAAATTGTACACATATACATCTTAATACTTGGCTTAAATCAATACCCTAGAAAGTGAGTAGAATGCTTTATAATGTAAATAAAAGGCAAAATAATTTAAAATTATTCTTTAAAATAGGCTTATCTCCCTGGCTGGTAGCATAGTGGATAAGGCGCCAGCCCGGGAACCCAAAGGTTGCAGGTTCGCTTCCCCAGCCAGGGCACATAACCAGGTTGCAAACCAGGTGTCCAGTCAGGTCTGTGGCTGGAGGCAGGTGAAATGCAACCATACATTGATGTCTCTCTCCCTCTCTGCCTCTCTCCCTCCCCCACTTTCTGAAGATAATGAAATAAAATCTTTAAACAAATTATTAAAAAATTAAAAATAAAATAGGCTTATCTCAAAAATTATCTCATAAAAAAGATATGAGAGAATAAATCATGAGTGTTAAACAATGAACAAATTTCATACAGACTAAAATTACCAAATCCCCATGGTCTTAGAAAATGCTTTTTCAGTGGAGTTAAAGGAAGAATACACATTTGAAAAATACCCTGAGCATAACCAATATCTTTAGAGTTCTTGTCATCACCACCAAATTTCATTTCAAACTTTGGATATTTATGTGTAGCTGATATTTTAACTTTGGCATAAAGCTGTACAGAAATGAGCCTGTATCTAAAAGGGTGATATGAAAAATGAATGGTGCTTTGGTTTATGAATCTAAAACATGACAAATGCCACCATATTTCAGAAAATAACCCTTCTATTATTTGTGTATTTCATTTTCCAAGGTGCTATTCAAAATACTAAAAGAAAGAACAAAAATGGGAGTTGGAACCAATCTCCAAGGAGATCATAATCAATTGCTCTGAGAGACAACTGCTCCATTTAAAAACTTATCTCTGATAGGGCTTTACTTTAAGGTGATTGTGATTCTATTTAGCAATAAGGTTAAATGGAGTGTGAGTAACTTTCAAATTCTGAAACTGCCTTTATCATCAAAGAATCTTAAAACTAGAAGTCAGTCACCATGTGTTGAGTGGCCAATTCTTAGAACTTCAGGAAAACATAGGAAATATTAATGCTGCTAAGCCATATGAAATATCAGAATACTTTCAGGCTCATAATGTTAGAATCATGTTTTGGTGAACACTGCCATAAAGCCATTGACTTTCAACTGACTCTTGATGAAGAAAAAAAATTAAATAAATGAAAAAATAAAATAAATTCTTATGATACTTGTATATTGGGTAATCAGTACAAACACTAGGCTATTTAGAGTTAGGGCAGGGTTTAGCATTTCTATAGCAGATTTAGATAAATTGTTGGAGTAGATTTAAAGAAGCAATTTTTAAAGTAAATGTTACCAATGGAAGGCATAGGAACATGTAAAGAAAGAAATAGTTCTGAAAAATTATTGCACTAGTAGATTTTTTCTCATGACCTTTAAAAATTCACATGCATATGCATACATTTATCATGATTCTTTGTAAAATTATTTTTTAAAGAGTGATAATGGAGGACAGTAAGTCCAGGCATCAAAAGAAATGAATAAATGATTATTTGGCAAAAGGCACCATCACTATGTTACATTTACCACTTAAAATCTGACCCTTGTCAAACTGGGATAGTCAGATTCACATGAAAATCATATTTTTAAAGCAGACTGTCAATAGACTTACCATCAAAAATCCTTCTCAATTGTTGTAATACTTGTGTCCCGACCAGGGTGCTCCTTTTAGGTGTTTCAAAAATTATATGAAATCAAATAAATAGAGGGTAGCTTGGTAAACATGAAATCATGACCCATCATAATTGATTAGTATTTTACATATGTCACAGTGAAGCCAACCATATTATCCCTGCTCCAGTATGGAATGAATTTCTCTAGTGACTGGAAACTTCATGCCCTGAGTATTAAGTTCTTGGAAATAATTTAATGGCTCTTTAGGTTCACCTATCAGTGCTCTAGACCAGTGTTACTCCAACTCCTCACCAGCATTCTTAGGCAACATATCCAGAGGTATATACATACTACTTATTAGTTTAAAAAACCACCCTCAGAGATAAAAAGGAATTAGAAAGAAATAAAAATAACATTAAAACCATAACTTAGAATGAAAGAAAATAACAAAACTATGATAAAAGAAGTAAATTATAAACAAATGCAAACTAATAGTATTCCATGCATTTTTAATTAATTATTTATTTATTTATAAATTTTATTGTTATTGTATTACATCCATCCCCTTGTTGCTCCGCTCTGTCACCCTCCCCACCCACCCATTCCCCCAAAGTCAATCACACCTGTAGTCCCTATCCATGGTTCCTTTAAACTAGGTTCTTGTCTAAACTGCTCCCCTTCTTTGCCTCTTGACTCCCCCTCCCCCCAACAGCCTTTCCCCTGACCACTGAAGGCCTATTCACTGTATTCATATATTTGGTTCTGTTTTGCTTGTTGTTAGTTTTGTTGATTATTGTCCAGTAATGAGTAAGATCATATAATATTTGTCCTTCACTGATTAGCTTATTTCACTAAACATAATACTCTCCAGTTCCATCCATGTTGTTGCAAAAGGTAGGAGTTCCTTCTTTCTTTCTGCTGTATAGTATTCCATTGTGTAAATGTATCAATGATTTTTTAAAAATTTTATTGTTGTTGTATTACATCCATCCACGTTTTGCTCCCCTCTGTCCCCCTCCCCACCCACCCATTCCCTCCAAAGTCAATTCCCCTTGTTGTCCATGTCCACGGTTCCTTTATACTAGGTTCTTGTCTAAGCTGCTCCCCTTTCTTGCCTCTGCCTCCCCCCTCCCCCCTCCCCAAACCCCTTTTCCCCTGACCACTGAAGGCCTATTCCTTGTATTCATATACTTGGTTATGTTTTGCTTGTTGTTAGCTTTGCTCATTATTGTTCCGTAATGGGTGAGATCATATGATATTTGTCCTTCACTGACTGGCTTATATACAAATGATTTTTGATCCAATCATCCACTGATGGGCATTTAGGCTGTTTTGAGCACTAGGCTATTGTAAATAGTGCTGCTATGAACAGAGGTGCACACAGGTTCTTATAAATTGGTGTTTCAAGATTCTTTGGGTATAGTCCAAGTAGTGGAATGGCTGGATCAAAAGGCAGTTCCATTTTTAATTTTTTTAAGGAAACCCCATACTGTTTTCCACAGTGGCTGCACCAGCCTACATTCCCACCAACAGTGTATGAGAGTTCCCTTTGCCCCACATCCTCACCAACACTTGTTGTTTGTTGATTTGCTGATGAATGCCATTCTGACAGGTGTGAGGTGGTATCTTATTGTGGTTTTAATTTGCATCTCTGATGACTAGTGATGTTGAGCATTCTTTCATATGCCTCTGGGCCCTTTGTATATCTTCCTCAGTGAGTTGTCTGTTCAGGTCCTTTGCCCATTTTTTAATTGGACTGTTTGTCTCCCTGGTTTTGAGTCACATTAGTTCTTTATATATTTTGGAGATCAAACCCTTGTCTGAGGTATCATTGGCAATTATACAGTTGGTTCCCTTTGAATTTTGCTGATAATATCTTTAGCTAAACAGAAATTTTCAATTTGATATAGTCCCATTTGTTGATTTGTTCTTTTATTTCCTATGCCCTTGGTGAAGAATCAGTAAAGATATTTCTTCATAGGATAACCAAAAGTTTACTGCCTATATTTTTCTCCAGGACCTTTATGGTGGCACTGCTTATGTTTAAATCCTTCATTCATCTTGAGTTTATTCTAGAGTATGGTGTAAGTTGGTGATCTAGTTCTACTTTTTTGCATGTTGCTGTCTGTTTCTCACAGCACCATTTGTCGAAGAGACTGTTTTTACTCCATTTTATGTTCCTTCCCCCTTTGTCAAATATTAGCTGACCACAGAGTCCTGGGTTAATTTCTGGGCTCTCTATTCTATTCCATTGATCTGTATGTCTATTCTTATGCAAGTACCAGGCTGTTTTGATGACAGTAGCCTTGTAGTATTTTTTGAAGTCTGGTAATGGGATTACTCCTACCTTGTTCTTCTTTCACAAGATTGCAGTGGCTATTCATGGGCATTTTTGGCTCCACATAAATTTTTGAAGTATTTTTCCTATTTCTGTGAAGTCTGTCATTGGTATTTTAATTGGGATTGCATTGAATCTGTAGATTGCTTTGGGTAATATGGACATTTTAATTATGTTAATTCTTCCCATCCATGAGCATGATGTATGGTTCCATTTATTTGTATCTTCCTTGATTTCTTTCTTCATTGTTCTATAGTTTTCTGAGTACAGGTCTTTTACCTCCTTAGCTAAGTTTGTTCATAGTTCCATTATTTTTCTTGATGCTATGGTAAATGGGATTTGTCTCCTCGCTTCTATTTCTGTGGTTTCATTATTGGAATACAAAAATGCTTTTGATTTCTGGATATTGACTTTATACCCAGGTATAGCCATGTATTTTGCTAAATTTGCTTATTAGGTTGGGTAAGTTTTTCGTGCAGCCCATCGGGTTTTGTATGTACACTATCATATCATCTGCAAATAATGACAGTTTGAATTTCTCCTTTCCTTTTCGGATACCTTTGATTCCTTTTTCTTCTTTGATGGCTATAGCTAGAACTTCCAAGACAATGTTGAATAGAAGTGGAGAAAGTGGACAGCCTTGTCTCATTCCTGATCTTAGGGGGAAAGCTTTCAATTTTTGTCTGTTAAGTATGATGTTAGCTTCAGGTTTCTCATAGATGGCCTTTATGATGTTGAGGTATGCTCCCTCTATTCCCATTTTGCTGAGGGCTTTTATCATAAATGGTTGCTGTACTTTATGAAATGCTTTGTCAGCATTTATTGATATAATCATATGGTTTTTATGTTTCATTATGTTGATGTGGTGTATTGCATTTATTGATTTACAAATGTTCTACTATCCTTGCATCCCTGGTATGAAACCCACTTGATAATGGTGTATGATTTTTGTAATATACTGCTGAATCTGGTTGGCCACAAGTTTGTTGGGAATTTTAGCATGTGTGTTCATCAGAGATATTGGCCTGTAGTTTTCTTTCTTAGTTGTGTCTTGCCCTGGTTTTGGGATTAGAATAATTTTGGCCTCATAGAAAGAGTTTGGGAGTCTTCCCTCTTCCTGTATTTTTTGGTATAGGTTGAGAAGGATAGGAGTTAGTTCTTTAAATGTTTGGTAAAATTCACGTGTGTAGCCATCTGGTCCAGGGCTTTTGTGCTTTGGGAGATTTTGGATTACTTCTTGAATTTCACTAGTTGTTATTGGCCTATTCAGGCTTTCTGCTTCTTCTGGGTTCAGTTTTGGTGATTATACATTTACAGAAATATGTCCATTTCATCCAGGTTGTCATATTTTTTGTCATATAGTTTTTTGTAGTAATTTCTTACAATCTTTTGTATTTCTGAGGTATCCATTGTGATTTCTCCCCTGACAGTTCTGATTCTGTTTGTTTGGGTCCTCTCTCTCTTTTTCTTGATGAGTCTGGATAAGGGCTTGTCCATTTTGTTTATTTTTTCAAAGAACCAGCTCCTGGACCTGTTGATTCTTCGAATTGTAGTTTGAATCTCTGAGATATTTAGTTCTGCTCTGATCTTGATGATTTCCTTCCTTCTACTTGTACTGGACTTTGTTGTTGCTCCTCTAGTTCTTGGAGCTTTGTGGTTAGGTTGTTTTTACAAACTTCTTGTGACCTTTTTAGGAAGGCCTGTATTGCTATAAATTTACCTCTGAGCACTGCGTTTGCTGTATATCATAGGTTTTGGGCTGTTATGTGTTCATTGTCATTTGTTTCCAGGAACTTTTTTTATTTCATCTTTGATCTCATTGTTAACCCCTTCATTGCTTAAAAGCATGTTATTCAGTCTCCATGAGTTAGAGAATTTTTGGTTTTTCCCTTGAGATTGGTTCTAGTTTCAAGCCATTGTGATCTGAGAAGATTCTTTGTATGATTTTGATTTTCCTGTATTTATGGAGGCTTGTCTTGTGACACAGCATGTGGTCTATCTTAGAGAATGATCCATGTGCATTTGAAAAGAATGTGTATTTTGCTTCTTTGGGGTAAAAGACTCCGTATACATCAATTAGGTCCATTTCCTCTAGAGTATTGTTCAATGCCACAACATCTTTGGGGATGTTTCGTTTGGAAGATCTGTCCATTGTTGATAGTGAGGTATTAAAATCCACTTCTATTAGCATGTTGCTGTCTGTATCTTACTTAATGTCTTCCAAGGTTTTCCTCATATATTTTGGAGCTCCTATGTTGTCTGGTATATGTTTACCAGAGTTATTTCTTCTTGATGGATTGTTCCCTTAAGTATTATGAAATGTCCATCTTTGTCCCTTTTTATGGCCTTCAATGTAAAGTCTATTTTGTCTGAAATCAGTATTTCTACTCCTGCTGTTTTTTTTGTCCATTCGCTAGATATATATATTTCCATCCCTTCACTCTCAATCTGTGTCCATCTTTTGTTCTGAGGTTGGTCTCTTGAAGACAGCACATATGTGGGTCATGTTGTCTTATCCATTCGGCTACCCTATATCTTTTGATTGGTGCATTTAATCCATTTACATTTAAGGTTATTATTGATTGATACTTATTCATTGCCATTTTCTCCCTTTGTGTCTGTATTCCTCTTTGGCTTTCTATGTTTCTTCATTTGATTTATTTATTTATTTTTAAAGCACACCCTTTAGCATTTCTTGCAATGCTGGTTTGGTAGAGATGTATTCTTTAAGTCTTTTTTTTTTTTTTTTTTTTGTCTGGGAAACTCCTTGTTTCTCCTTCCATTTTGAAAGAGAGCTTTGCTGGGTAGAGTATTCTTGGTTGCAGGCCTTTGTTTACCATTACTTGAAATACTTTTTGCCATACCCTTCTGGCTTTAATTGTTTCTGTTGAATAATCATTTGATAGCCTTATTGGAGCCCTCATATACGTTATTTGTCACTTCTCTCTTGATGCTTTTAGGATTCTCTCTTTGTCTTTCAAATTAGCCATTTTAATAATAATGTGACTTGGTGTTGGTCTGTTTGGGTTGATCTTCATTGGGACCCTATGTGCTTCCTGAACTTGATTAATGTTTTTACTCATCACGTTAGGGACATTTTTATCATTACTTCTTTTTTAAAAGATTTTTTTATTATTATTATTTATAGAGAGAGAGCCAGAGAGGGAGAGAATCATCAGTGTGTGTTTGTCTTTCACCTGCCTCTAGTCATGAACCTGGCTGGAGATTTGCCTTGCAATCTGGTTATGTGCCCTGGCTGGGGAATTGAACCAGCAACCTTTGGGTTCATAGGCCAACACCTTATCCACTGTGCTGCCAGCCAGGACTCTCTATCATTACTTTTTTGAACAGGTTTTCCATTCCTTGTTTCTCTTCTACTTCTGGTATCCCTATGATATGGATGTTGTTAAGTTTCATGTTGTCCTGTAGCTTTCTTAAACCCTCTCCAATCTTGCTCAGCCTTTTTTTTTTTTATTCTCTTCTATTGTTTTGGAGTATTTGTCTACATTATCCACCAACTTGCCGATCCGTTCCTCTACTTCCTCTAGCCTACTGTTGATTCCCTCTACTGTATTCTTCAATTCAGAAATTGTATTCTTCATTTCATCCTGGCACTTATTGATAGTTTCTATGTTCTTTTTGATGCTGTTGTAGCTCTCAGAAAGTTCCTTGTAACTTCCCTGGAGCTGTTTATAGTTTTCTTTGAGCTGGCTAAGCTTATTGAGCTTTTCTATCATCATTCTTTTGAATTACTTATCTGATACTTCATGTGCCTCTCTTTTATTTTGTGGTTTTTCTGGGGATTCTTCCTTTTCTTTTGGTGATGGACTGATTCTTTCTTGCCCCATTTTGGATGTCTGTTATTGTTTACTTTTTGTTTTTTGTTTTTTTCCCTTGGATTAATTAATCTGCTTTACTTCCTTGCCTTAATTGAGCACCCTTCTGTGTTAGGAGATATGTGGATTTAAGTGTTGCACTCTCCCAGATTTTTTCTACATGTTGTTCTTGGTGTGGCCTTTATTTGGGCTGTGTGGTTGTATTCTGGATTTGTTATGTATGTGGCTCTTTTCCTTCCAGTAAAGACACTCCTTCTATCCTTTCTCACATGAATGAGAAGAGGGAGAATCAGAAAGCTTCAATTATGAGTGAACAGTGTAAGCCTATGTATATAGTTGCTGAATCTGCCTCCCTGTTCACCATTAGTGGTCCCTGATTGGTCCTGGTGGAGCCAGGACCTGTGGGCTTTTAGCAGAGAAAAAAATTAAAAAAGAAAAAATAACAAGAAAAAGAAAAAATAATAATAATAAATAAAGGGTTTAGGTGGCTGTTCACCCTTTATGATCTCTGATTGGTCCAGGTGGAGCCAGGACCTGTGGGCTTTAAAAGGAAGAAAAGAAAAAATAAAGGAAGGTATAAACAAGAGAAAGGAAGAAAGAAAAGAATAAAGAAAGGGTTTAGGTGGCGGGGGAGGGGAGGAATACTTTGATTGAGGACTGGAAATGCTTGTAGCCAGAGAGTGAGTAGGCTTTAAATGAAGAGTAGGGGGAGGGTCTTGGGTCTTTAGATGGATTGAGATAGGGGAGGATTAAAAATATGTGTGAATTAAATTTTGAAAAGAATATGTTGGAGATTAGTAGTTCATGTAGCTCTTGGTGTAATTCAAATGCTTGAGATTAGCAGCAATCCATTTCCTGAGGCTGCCTCTTTTTCCTGGTCAGGTCTCTGCAGTCCACAGTCTAGCTAGTGTTGGAGTGGCAGGGCCTCTAATTGTCACAGTCAGGGCTGTTTCTGAGTGTCAGCCCCCAGGTAGGCTGGGCCTTCAGTAGCCTAGTTGGTTTTTAGGGCTGCAGGTGTTCTGGGGCACTCATGGTGCCCCCTCCAACTTCTGGCAGAGATTTCTGCCTGTGATGGGCACCTGGCACCCCTGCAGGGCAGCCTGTAACCTCGCTGGTTTCTATGATGACTGGCCCTGCCCCCTCAGCTCCTGGAGGAGGTAGCCCCCATCCGACAACAGTGCCCAGGGTCTGCCAGCACTGCCCAGCTCCCCCAGTGGAGGGCCAATCCTCCAAGCAGACCAGCTCTCTGAGGAATCCTTTATGCCACCTCTGTGATGCACCCCTCCCAGAACATCTGCATTGCTACCTTTGTCCCCGGCAATGGGTGGGTCAGTTGACCCAGCTACAAGTTCCTGGCTGGCAGTTTGCAGTTTCAGCGGGAGCCTGGGGGCCTGTGTGGGTGCACAGGGCTGGGCCTCCCCCTCACAAGGGCTTCAATCTGCTGTTTCCCAGGTGGCCCAGCAGCACCATTTTCGGCCCTCTCGCTGCCCCAGCTGAAGCTCCCTTGCTCTTGCTCCCTGCTGGACTCTTCTCTGCCTTTGTCCCAGTGAGGAACTTCCTCTCCCTGTTGCTGAAGCACGGCTCTCATACAGTCCCTCCCCTGCAGGAGTTCAATTCCTTGTTCCCTCTGGCCTTTGCCCTTGCGGCCCACACTTCACTGTTCATATTTCTAGTTGTCAGGGAGCCTGGAGCTGGCTTCAGTTAAACACGCCCCTCAGGGTAAAGCCACAACTGCCCAGAGCTGACCTCATCCCACCGACTGGTTTGGAATGGTCTCACCTGCTCTCCTGTAGGTCTCTGCTGCCTCTGGACTGTGCTCCCCTGAGTCCAGATGCTGACCACTCCAATTCTGAGGGACCTAAAGATGTCTTGCACTCCCTACCCTATCCTCCAGCTGCTCTGGTACTCGAGAACACCATCAGCACTGCTCTCTACTCTGTTGCCATCTTTGATTCTCAAAGCAATAATTCTTAAGTAGCTACCACTGACAACATCAATATACATAGAGCTTTAATGAATATGCTATTGTTCTGCTATGTTCTAGTAGTTAGGCTGCTAAATGTATATGTTAAAATTATACAAGATGGTATAGGGTGGGTGGGGCAGGGGATAACAGTGAGGGAAATGAGATAAATGTAATACAAGAAAAATAAGTTAATTTTTAAAAAGATTATACGTACATACAATAATTTCAAAGAATAAAATCTCAGATTCTATAACAAAAAATAAAGGACTTTGATGTAGTTACAGTTGATTATTTTTTCTTTTATCTTCTTTGCCTGAAGAGATATATCAGAATAAATACATTGCTACAAGCAATGTCCAAGTTTTTATTGCCTGTGTTTTCATCTTGTACTCTTATGGTTTTGGTTATAACATTTAAGTTTTAAATATATTTTTAATTTATTCTTATGTGTGGTGTAAAAAGGTGGTCTAGTTTCATATTTCTGCATGTACCTGTCCAATTTTCCCAACAACATTTATTGAATAAACTGTCTTTAGTCCATCGTATGTGATTGCTTCCTTTGTCAAATATCAATTGACTATAAATGTGTGAGTTTGTTTCTGTACTCTTTATTCTGTTCCATTGACCTATATGTCTGTTTTTATGCCAGTGCATCAAACTAAAAAAATTTTGCACAGCAAATGAAACCATCAACAAAAAAGAGAACCAATGAAATGGGAGAACATATTTATCAATATATCTGATAAGGGGTTCATATCCAAAATTTATAAAGAACTGAAAAAATTCAACACACACACACACATACTTACACACACAAAACAAACAATTCAATTAAAAATTGGACTGGAAAGATGGCAACAGAGTAGAGAGCAGTGCTGATGAAGTTCTTGAGTACCAGAGCAGCTAGAGGACAAGATAGGGAGCACGAGATGTGTTCAGGTCCCTAAGAATTGGATCAGTCAGCATCTGGACACAGAGGAGCACAGACCAGAGGCAGCGGAGACCAGCAGGAGAGTAGGTGAGGCGGTTCCCAAATGACAAGCCAGCTGGCTGAGGTCGGCTCTGGGCATGGCGGCTCTGCCCAGAGGGGCGCATTTGACTGATGCCAGCTCTGGCTCCCTGGTGACTAGAAGTCTGAGTAGTGAAGTGTGGGCAGCAAGGGCAAACACCGTAGGGAATGAGGAATTGAACTCCTGCAGGGGAGGGACTGTGTGAGAGACTCTCTTCAGCAACAGGGAGAGGAAGCTCCTCACAGGGCTAGAGGCACAGGAGAAGAGTCCTGCAGGGAGCAGGAGCAGGGGAGTAGGGAAGTGCACCTGCCCAGGCAGCAAGAGCCGAAAATGATGCTGCTGGGCCACTGGGGAAACAGCAGCTTGAAGCCTCTGCGAGGGGAGAGGCTGAGCCCTGCGCACCCACACAGGCCCCCAGGATCTGAAGAAAATCCAAACTGCCAGCCGGGAACCAGTAGAAGGGGTAACTGACCCGCCCATTGCCCGAGACCAAAGCTGCAGATCACAGAGGCCGTGTAAAGGATTCCTCAGAGAGCTGGTCAGCTTGGAGGTTTGGCTCTTGCCCAGAGGAGCTGGGCAGTGTTGGCAGAACCCATGCACTGTTGATGGACGGGGGTTGCCTCCTCCAGGAACTTCAGGGGCGGGGCCAGTCATCGCAGGGACCAGTGAGGTTGTGGGCTGACCTGCATGGGTGCTGGGTGCTCCTCGCTGGCAGGAACCTACTCCAGGACTGGGAGAGCACAGCCTGCAGGCTCCAAAATACTGGCAGCCCTAAAACTCAGCAAGGCTACCAAAGGTCCAGCCTACCTGAAGGCTGACACTCAGAATCAGCACTGACTGTGACAATCAGAGGCCCTGCCACTCCAAGACCAGCTAGACTGTAGACTGCAGAGACCTGACCAAGAAAAAGAGGCAGCCTCAGGAAATGGATTGCTGCTAATCTCAAGCACCTGAGTTATACCAATAACTATATGAACTATTAATCCCCAACATATCCTTTTCAAAAGTTACTTCTCACATATTCTTAATGACCCCCTATCCCAATCCACCTAAATACCCAAGACCCTCCCCCTACTTTTGAATTAAAATCTACTCACTCTGTGGCTACAACGCATTCCCAGTCCTCAATCTAAGTATTCCTCGCTTCCCCAGCCACCTAAAATTGTTCTATATTCTTTTCTTCATTCCTTTTTCATTTTTCCCTCCTTTTCTTTCTTTCTTTCTTTCTTTCTTTCTTTCTTTCTTTCTATTTCTTTCTTTTTTTCTTTCCTTCCTGTTAAAGCCCACAGGTTCTGGCTCCACCTGGACCAATCAGAGATCATGAAGGGTGAACAGACAACTAAACCCTTTCTTTATTAATATTGATTACTCTTTGTCTGGAGAATTTCTGCCACCCCCCTTTTTTTTTCTGCTAAAAGCCCTCAGGTCCAGGCTCCACCTGGAACAATCATGAATTATTAAGGGTGAACAGCCATCTAAACCCTTTCTTCTTATTATTATTATTGATTTTATTTCTTTTTTTCTTTTTTGTTTGTTTTTTGTTTTTTTCTGCTAAAAGCCCAAAAGTCCAGAATACAACCAGACAGCCCAAATAAAGGACACACCAAGAACAGAAAGTGGAGAAAATCTGGGAGATGGCAACATTGAACTCCACAAACCTCTTATCACAGAAGGGTGCTCAACTAAGACAAGGAAGCAAAGCAGGCTAACCCAAGGGAAAAAAACAAAACAGAAAAATAAAAATAAAAAGCAAGCAAGAACAGACACCCAAAATGGGGGGGGGGGGGAATCAGTCCATGACCAAAAGGAAAAAGAAGAATCCCCAGACAGACCACAAAATGAAACAGAGGCACCTAAAATATCAGATAAGGAATTCAAAACAGTGATGATAGAGAAGCTCAGTGAGCTCAGCCACATCACAGAAAACTATAAACAACCACAGGAGAACTACAAAGAACTCCAGGCAAGTTACAAGGAACTTACTGAGAACTACAACAGCATCAAAAAGGACATAGAAACTTCAATAAGTGCCAGGAGGAAATGAAGAATACAATTTCTGAATTGAAGAATACAGCAGAAGGAATCAACAGTAGGCTAGAGGAAGCAGAGGACCAGCTCAGGAAGTTGGAGGATAATGTAGACAAATGTTCCAAGAAAGTACAAGAGAATAAAAAAAAAAAAAAAAGGCTGAATAAGACTGAAGAGGGTTGAAGAGAGCTGCAGGACAACATAAAACGTAACAACATCCATATCATAGGGATACCAGAAGGAGAAGAGAAACAAGGAATAGAAAACCTGTTCAAAAAAGTCATGATAGAAAATTTCCCTAACATGATGAGTGCAAACATTAATCCAGGTCGGGAAGCACAGAGGGTCGCAATGAGGATCAACCCAAACAGACCAACACCAAGGCACATTATTATTAAAATGGATAATTTGAAAGACAAAGAGAGAATCCTAAAAGGATTAAGAAAGAAACCACAAATAACATATTAAGGGGCTCCAATAAGGCCATCAAATGATTATTCAACAGAAACAATTCAAGCCAGAAGGGAATGACAAAAAGTATTTCAAGTCATGGTAAACAAAGGCCTGCAACCAAGAATGCTCTACCCAGCAAGGCTCTCATTCAAAATAGAGGGAGAAATAAGGAACATTCCAGACAAAAAAAGACTAAAAGAATACATCTCTACCAAAACAGCATTGCAAGAAATGCTAAATGGTCTGCTATAAAAATAAGTAAAGAAATAAAATGAAGAAACAGAGAGAGCCAAAGAGGAATACAGACACAAAGGGAGAAAATGGCAATAAATAAGTATCAATCAATAATAACCTTAAATGTAAATGGATTAAATGCACCAATCAAAAGACATAGGGTAGCCGAATGGATAAGACAATGTGACCCACATATATGATGTCTTCAGGAGACCCACATCAGAACAAAAGATTGACACAGATTGAGAGTGGAGGGATGGAAAAATATATATAAAGCAAATGAACATGAAAAAATAAGCTAGAGTAGCAATACTGATTTCAGACAAAATAGATTTTACAATGAAGGCCATAAAAAGGGACAAAGATGGACATTTCATAATACTTAAGGGAACAATCCGTCAAGAAGAAATAACTCTGATAAACATATACGCACCCAACATAGGAGCTCCAAAATATATAAGGAAAATTTTGGAAGACTTTAAGAAAGACATAGACAGCAACACACTAATAGTAGGGAACTTCAATACCACACTATCAATAATGGACAGATCTTCCAAACAAAAAATCCCCAAAGATATTGTGGCATTGAACAACACTCTAGAGAAAGTGAACCTAACTGATGTATACAGAGCCGTTTACCCTAAAGAAGCAAAATACACATTCTTTTCAAATGCACATGGATCATTCTCCAAGATAGGCCACATGGTATGTCACAAGACAAGCCTCCACAAATACAGGAAAATTGAACACATACAAAGTATCTTCTCAGATCACAATGGTTTGAAACTGGAAACCAAATTCAAGGGAAAAACCCAAAAATTCTCTAACTCATGGAGACTGAATAACATGCTTTTAAGCAATGAAGGGGTTAACAATGAGATCAAAGATGAAATCAAAAAGTTCCTGGAAACAAAGGACAATGAACACACAACAGCCCAAAACCTACGGGATACAGCAAAGGCAGTTCTCAGTGGGAAATTTAGAGCAATACAGGCCTTCCAAAAAAGGTTACAAGAAGTTTGTAAAAACAACCTAACCATAAAGCTGCAAGAACTAGAGGAACAACAACAAACAAAGCCCAGAGCAAGTAGAAGGAAGGAAATCATCAAAATCAGAGTAGAACTAAATAACTCACAGATTCAAACTACAACTCAAAGAATCAACAGGTCCAGAGGCTGGTTCCTTGAAAAAATAAACAAAATGGACAAGCCTTTATCCAGACTTATCAAGAAAAAAGAGAGAGGGGACCCAAATAAACAGAATCAGAACTGACAGAGGGTAAATCACAACTGATACCTCAGAAATACAAAAGATTGTAAGAAATTACTACAAACAACTATATGACAAAAAGTATGACAACCTAGATGAAATGGACACATTTCTGGAAATGTATAATCTACTAAAACTGAACCTAGAAGAAGCAGAAAGTATGAATAGGCCAATAACAACTAGTGAAATTAAAGAAGTAATCCAAAATCTCCCAAAGCACAAAAGCCCTGGACCAGATGGCTACACAAGTGAATTTTACCAAACATTTAAAGAAGAACTATCTCCTATTCTCCTCAAACTATACCAAAAAATTCAGGAAGAGGGACGATTCCCAAACTCGTTCTATGAGGCCAATATTATTCTAATTCCAAAACCAGGGCAAGACACAATTAAGAAAGAAAGCTACAGGCCAATATCTCTAATGAACATAGATGTTAAAATTCTCAACAAAATATTGGCCAATCGAATTCAGCAGTATATTACAAAGATCATACACCATGATCAAGTGGGTTTTTCCCAGGGATGCAAGGATGGTACAACATTCATAAATCAATAAATGTAATACACCACATCAACAAATTGAAAGATAAAAACCATAGGATCATATCAATAGATGCTGAGAAAGCATTTGATAAAGTGCAGCAACCATTTATGATAAAAAACCCTCAGCAAAATGGGAATAGAGGGAGCATACCTCAACATCATAAAGGCCATCTATGAGAAACCTGAAGCCAACATCATACTTAATGGACAAAAACTGAAAGCTTTCCCCCTAAGATCAGGAACGAGACAAGGTTGTCCACTTTCTCCACTTCTGTTCAACATCGTCTTGGAAGTTCTAGCCATAGCCATCAAAGAAGAAAAAGGAATCAATTGTATCCAAATAGGAAAGGAGAAATTCAAACTGTCTTTATTTGCAGATGATATGATAGTGTACATACAAAACCTGATGGGCTGCACCAAAAACTTACTCAACCTAATAAGCAAATTTAGCAAAATAGCTGGGTATAAAGTCAATATCCAGAAATCAAAAGCATTTTTGTATACCAATAATGAAACAACAGAAATGAAAAAAAAAAAAAGAAAGAAAGAAAATACAAATCCCATTTACCATAGCAACAAGAAAAATAAAGTACCTAGGATTAAACTTAACTAAGGAGGTAAAAGACCTGTGGTTAGAAAACTACAGAACAATGAAGAAAGAAATCAAGGAAGATACCAATAAATGGAAGTATATACCATGTTCATGGATGGGAAGAATTAACATCATTAAAATGTCCATACTACCCCAAGCAATCTACAGATTCAATGCAATCCCAATTAAAATACCAATGACAGACTTCACAGAAATAGAAAAAATACTTCAAAAATTTATGTGGAGCCAAAAACACCCACGAATAGCCACAGCAATTTTGAGAAAGAAGAACAAGGTAGGAGGAATCACAACACCAGACTTCAAACAATACTTCAAGGCTACTCTTATCAAAACAGCTTGGTACTGGCTTAGAATAGATATATAGATCAATGGAATAGAATAGAGAGCCCAGAAATTAACCCAGGACTCTATGGTCAACTCATATTTGACACAGGGGGAAGGAACATAAAATGGAGTAAAAACAATCTCTTCAACAAATGGTGTTGGGAGAACTGGTCAGCAATATGCAAAAAGATAAAACTAGACCACCAACTTACACCATACACATAAATCAACTCAAGATGGATAAAGGATTTAAACATAAGCAGTGCCACCATAAAGGTTCTGGAGAAAAATATAGGCAGTAAACTTTTGGATATCCTACACACAAATATGTTTACAGATACTTCACCAAGAACAAAGGGAATAAAAGAATGAATCAACAAATGGGACTATATCAAATTGAGAAGTTTCTGCAGTTAAAGAAAATATCAGCAAAATTCAAAGGGAACCAACTGTATGGGAAAACATCATTGCCAATGGTACCTCAGACAAGGGTCTGATCTCCAAAATATATAAAGAACTAATGCAACTCAACACCAGGGAGACAGACAGCCCAATTAAAAAATGGGGAAAAGACCTGAACAGACAACTCACTGAGGAAGATATACAAAGGGCCCAGGGGCATATGAAAGAGTGCTCAACCTCACTAGTCATCAGAGAGATGCAAATTAAAACTGCATTAAGATACCACCTCACACCTGTCACAATGGCAATCATCAACAAATCAACAAACAACACGTTTTGGCAAGGATACGGGGCAAAGGGAACCCTCGTACACTCTTTTTGGGAATGTAGGCTAGTGCAGCCATTGTGGCAAACTGTATGGGGTTTCCTTAAAAAACTAAAAATGGAACTGCCTTTTGATCCAGCAATTCTACTACTTGAACTCTACCCAAAGAACGTTGAAACACCAATTCATAAAAACCTATGTACACGTAGGTTCATAGTGGCACTATTTACAATAGCCAAGTGGTGGAAACAGCCTACATGCCCATCAGTGGATGATGGGATCAAAAACTTTGGTACATTTACACAATGGAATTCTATATAGCAGAAATAAAGAAGGAACTTGTACCCTTTGCAACAACATGGATGGAACTGGAGAGTATTATGCCTAGTGAAATAAGCCAGTCAGTGGAAGGCAATATCATATGATCTCACCCATTACGGGACAATAGTGAACAAAACCAACAAGATGCCAAACAGAACCAAATATATGAGTACAGTGAATAGGCCTTCAGTGATCAGGGGGAAAGGGGTTGGGGGGAGGGGTTATG
>PVIW01012036.1:0-34239 GCA_004026585.1 Noctilio leporinus | reverse complement strand
CACAAAGCTGCAAGAACTAGAGGAGCAACAACAAACAAAGCCCAGAGCAAGTAGAAGGAAGGAAATCATCAAGATCAGAGCAGAACTAAATAACTCAGAGATTCAAACTACAATTCGAAGAATCGACAGGACCAGGAGCTGGTTCTTTGAAAAAATAAACAAAATGGACAAGCCCTTATCCAGACTCATCAAGAAAAAGCGAGAGAGGACCCAAAGAAACAGAATCAGAACCAAAAGAGGGGAAATCACAAGTGATACCTCAGAAATACAAAAGATTGTAAGAAATTACTACAAACAACTATATGACAAAAAATATGACAACCCGGATGAAATGGACACATTTCTGGAAAGGTATAATCTACCAAAACTGAACCCAGAAGAAGTAGAAAGCCGGAATAGGCCAATAACAACTAGTGAAATTAAAGAAGTAATCCAAAATCTCCCAAAGCACGAAAGCCCTGGACCAGATGGCTACACAGGTGAATTTTACCAAACATTTAAAGAAGAACTAATTCCTATCCTCCTCAAACTATACCAAAAATTTCAGGAAGAGGGAAGACTCCCAAACTCTTTCTATGAGGCCAATATTATTCTAATCCCAATACCAGGGCAAGATCCAACTAAGAAAGAAAGCTACAGGACAATATCTCTGCTGAACATAGATGCTAAACTTCTCAACAAAATATTGGCCAATCGGATTCAGTAGTATATTACAAAGATCATACACCATGATCAAGTGGGCTTCATCCCAGGGATGCAAGGATGGAGCAACATTCGTAAATCAATATATATAATACACCACATCAACAAATTGAAAGATAAAAACCATATGATCATATCAATAGATGCTGAAAAAGCATTTGATAAAGTGCAGCAACCATTTATGATAAAAACCCTCAGCAAAATGGGAATAGAGGGAGCATACCTCAACATCATAAAGGCCATCTATGAGAAACCTGAAGCCAACATCATACTTAATGGACAAAAGCTGAAAGCTTTCCCCCTAAGATCAGGAACGAGACAAGGCTGTCTACTTTCTCCACTTCTATTCAACATTCTCTTAGAAGTTCTAGCTATAGCCATCAGAGAAGAAAAAGGAATCAAAGGTATCCAAATTGGAAAGGAGGAAGTCAAACTGTCATTATTTGCAGATGATATGATAGTGTACATACAAAACCTGATTGGCTCCACCAAAAACTTACTTGACCTAATAAGCAAATTTAGCAAAATACCTGGGTATAAAGTCAATATCCAGAAATCAAAACCATTTTTATATACCAATAATGAAACAACAGAAATAGAAGCAAAAAAAGAAATCCCATTTACCATAGCAACAAGAAAAATTAAGTACCTTGGAATAAACTTAACTGAGGAGGTAAAAGACCTGTACTCAGAAAACTACAGAACATTCAGCGAAGAAATCAAGGAAAATACAAATAAATGGAAGCATATACCATGTTCATGGATGGGAAGAATTAACATCATTAAAATGTCCATTCTACCCAAAGCAATCTATACATTGAATACAATCCCAATTAATATACCAATGACAGACTTCACAAAAATAGAAAAAATACTGCAAAAATTTATATTGAGCCAAAAACACCCATGAATAGCCATAGCAATCTTGAGAAAGAAGAACAAGGTAGGAGGAATCCCAATACTGGATTTCAAAGGATACTACAAGGCTACTGTCATCAAAACTATCTGTTACTGGCATAAGAATAGACGTATAGATCAGTGGAACAGAATAGAGAGCCCAGAAATAAACCCGGGACTCTATGGTCAACTCATATTTGACAAAGGGGAAGGAACACAAAATGGAGTAACAATAGTCTCTTCAACAATTGTGTTGGGAGAACTGGACAGCAACATGCAAAAAGATAAAACTCGACCACCAACTTACACCATACACCAGAATAAACTCAAGATGGATAAAGGATTTAAACATAAGCAGTGCCACCATAAAAGTCCTGTAGAAAAATATAGGCAGTAGACCTTTTGATATCCTACACTGAAATATGTTTACTGATACTTCACCAAGGGCAAAGGACCTAAAAGAACAAATCAACAAATGGGATTTTATCAAATTGAAAAGTTTCTGTTCAGGTAAAGAAAACACCAGTAAAATTCAAAGGGAACCAACTGTATGGGAAAAATGTAATATCCAATGATACCTCAGTCAAGAATTTGATCTCCAAAATATATAAAGAACTAATGCAATTCAACACCAGGGAGGCAGGTAGCCCAATTGAAAAATGGGCAAAGGGTCTGAACGGACACTTCTCTGAGGAGGACACATATAGGGCCAAGAGGCATGCGAAAGAATGCTCAACATCACTGGTCATCAGAGAGATGCAAATTAAAACCACAATAAGATACCACTTCGCACCTGTCAGAATGGCCATCATCAACAAATTAACAAACAACAAGTGCTGGTGAGGATGTGGAAAGAAGGGAAACCAGGTTCACTGTTGGTGGGAATGCAGACTTGTGCAGCCACTATGGAAAACAGTATGGAATTTCCTAAAAAATATAAAGATGGCCTGACTGGTAGCTCAATTGATAAGGCACTGGCCTGCAAACCCAAATATTGCTGATTCGATTTCCCAGTCAGGGTACATAACCAGTTTGCAAGCCAGGTCTACAGCCAGGTACATAGCTGGAGGCAGGTGAAAGGCAACCATACATTGATTCCTTTCTCCCTTCTCCTCTCTCTAAAAATAATAAGTATTAAAAATGCATAGAAATGTTCATATATATATATATACTTACCTTTTGGCCCAGTGATTCTACCACTAGGATTACCCTGAAACACCAATTCAGAAGAACCTATGTACCCCTATGCTCATAGCAGTGCTATTTACAATAGCCAAGCATTAGAAACAGCCCAAGTGTCCACCAGTGGATGGGTGGATCAGAAAACTTTGGTACATTTACACAATGGAACACCACACAGCAAAAAGAACAAACTACCTTTTGCAACAACATGGATGGAACTGGAGAGTATTATGCTTAGTGAAATAAGCCAGTCAGTGAAAGACACATACTGTATGATCTCATCCAATATAGGAAACTAATGAACAAAACAAACAAATAAGCAAAACAGAACCAGAGGCATGGAAACAAGGAACTGATTTTCAGTATGCAGAGTGGAGATTATGGTGGTAGGGGGAGAAAGAGGCAAAGAAGGGGAGCGGTTTAGTCAAGGAACTAGCATGGATGACCCATGGACATGGGCAACATGTGCTATTGACTGTGGGAGAAGGGATGGGGAAGGGGAGAGGACGGGATAAATATGGGATGAATTTAATACAACAATAATAAAATTTAATTTAATTAAAAAAGAAATGAATGAGAAATAACTGATATCACAGAAATACAAAGGAATATAAGAATATATTATGAAAAGTATATGCCTCCCAAATTGGACAAACTGGATAAAATGGGTAAATTCCCAGAAACATGTAATCTCCTAAAACTGAATCAGAAAGAAACAAAAATATATAAACAGACTAATTACAACAAATTAAATTGAAGCAGTAATAAGAAAACTTCCAATAAACAAAATTCATGTATTAGATGGCTTCACAGGCAAATTAAACAAACAAACAAACATTTGGCTTCCTATTTGGAAGCGTGCATCCCAAATTGGGCAAGTATATCTTAATGTTTTTCTTCCTCTTTCTCCCTCCATTCCCCTTTCTCTAAAAATAAATAAATAAAATCTTAAAAACATAAAGATGAGTAAAGAAGGTATGGTACATATATACAATGGAATACTTATCAGCCATAAAAAAAGATAAAATAATACTCTGGAACAACATGGAAAGACCTTGAGAATATGATGTTAAGCAAAATAAGTCAGTTAGAAGTTGTTAATCATATGATTTTTTTCATATGTGGGATTTAAAACTGAAAGCAACAAATAACAATCATGGAAAACAAACAAAAACTCAGAGAAGTAGGTGGTGGATAGTAAAGGGTATCAGGCATCAAATATATGGTAACAAAAGATGATGGTGGGCATGATACAGACAGATCTGGTTAAGATTATTGGAGAGAAGCAGGAGGGGCTGTAGAAGGAGATTGCTAAGGCAATGGAAAGCAGTCTAGGATGGGACTGACTGAGAAGCTGATGCCTCTTGAGCCAATGGAAATAGAAAGAGGGCTGGCCCTTTGACTCTAGCTTTTTCTGGTTCCTGATATGGCTCTCTTTTAGGCTCTGGCTCCTTCCTACTCTCTAGCTCCTAGACTGGTTGGCTCTTGCTTGCAAGCTTACTCTCAGGGTCGTCTTCCTCAAGGATGCCTGGATGATCATCCTGCAACTGTCTATATTTCCTAAAAGATGGTATTTTGGATGGTAGGGAACTCCAGGCACAACCTAGGATTGGGCTGCTCTGGCAGGGGTTGTCACATTTATTCTTTGGGTGTTCTAGAGCAGATAGGCTCTGAGGCAGAAGCCTGTCATTTTTCCAAAATTGTGTAGCTTTTGTGTATTATGTTGGTTTAGTTTGTAAACTAACCCTACAGAAGCTAACAGGCAACTGACAACTCAGGTGTTAGAGTTTAGCCTTAATTGATAGGTTTAGGTGTTTAAAGCTGTGGCTTAGAACTACAATTTATTATTTTTTGGAGCTTTCCATCTTAGTAGGTTATTTTTTACCTCATGCAGAGCTCCCATTTTCTTCAATACCCTCTGTTTCTCCCTTACACATGTTTCACCAGTCGAAGTCCTCAGAAATAATAGCATCTGCATTGCTCAGCTGGTCCCCACACAGTAGGAATTATGATATCTACTAATTTGAGGTAAAAAAAGAAACCACCTACAATTTCAATAATTTTGTAGAATATTATTCTAGCTATTTTTTGGACTTGTGGTTGACTTCCTATGTGGTCCTAAACTAACCACTGAACTATTTAGGTGTCTGTTGAGGTAGAGATTAGGTACATATACATTTGAATAATGAAGTTTACTATAGCATTAATACATTTTCCCAAGCAGCCCCAGTTTGGGGTCTTCATTGCTAGAAATGCTTAGTTCCACTATCTATGTGAAAGGAATCTCATCTAATTTAAATTCTAGTATGAGAATATATATTGCCTATGTACATGAATCATATAGTTTAGTAGTAACTTTCTTCCCAAATTAGTCTTCACTCTCAGCATCCTTTCTAACCTAAAGATTGACTAACTCCTTAACACACCAGCTACCAGTTGGACAATATATGTAAAAATATCATCATTTAACATGTAATAGTTGTATAAGCTATTTAAATATTTTAAATTTTTTGTATTAACCCTTCAAAATCCAGTACATACTTTTATGTTTTTATTTTTAATTTAATTTTATTATTTTGGGTCCAATGTTGTTGTATTACATTTATCCCATTTCCCCTCCTTTCTCTCCCCTTCCCCACCCGCCCATTCCTCCCTAAAGTCAATCCCACTTTTTGTCCATGTCCATGGTTCTTCCATGCTAGTTCCTTGATTAAACTGTTTTCCTTCTTTGCCTTCTTCTCCCCCCTTCCCTCCCCTGTCCCCACTGAAAGTCTGTTCCTTGTAATCATGTATCTGGTTCTGTTTTGCTTGTTTGTTTGTTCTGTTCATTAGTGTCCTGTAATGGGTGAAATAATATGGCATTTGTCTTTCACTGACTGGCTTATTTCACTAAGCATAATACTTTCCAGGTTCTTCCATGTTGTTGCAAAGGGTAGGGGTTCATTTTCCTTTCTGCTCTGTAGTATTCCATTGTGTAAGTGTACCAAACTTTTTGATCCATTCATCCACTGTTAGGCACTTAGGCTGTTCCCAGCACTTGGTTATTGTAAATAGCGCTGCTATGAACATAGGGGTACATAGGTTCTTATGAATTGGTGTTTCAGGGTTCTTCAGGTATAACCCTAGTAGTGGAATTACTGGATCAAAAGGCAGTTCCATTTTTAGTTTTTTAAGGAAACTCAATACTGTTTTTCATAGTGGCTGCACCAGCCTGCATTCCCACCAACAGTACACCAGGATTCCCTTCTCCCCACATCCTCACCAGTGCTTGTTTGTTGATTTGTTGATGATGGCCATTCTGACAAATGTGAGGTGGTATCTTATTGTGGTTTTAATTTGCATCTCTCTGATGGCTAGTGATGTTGAGCATTCTTTCATATGCTTTTGGGCCCTTTGTTTTAAATATTCATAAAAATATGTATGTGTGTGAATGTATTTGTGCATGTGTTTGGTAATATTGAAATTGATATTACTTAAAAAGTAATTCTTTAAACAAATTAACATAAGCATTATGCAATAATGAAAAGAAAACTTTGTATTAATATGATTTGAGAGGCTGACAGTTAAAAGGCAGTAATTAAATTGTGAGCTGTCTGCATGTGAAAAAAAAAGTACACATTGGTGGTTACAGAATAGACAGGGGGATGTTAAGAAAAATATAGGAAATGGAGAAGCCAGAGAACTTATATGCATGACACATGGGCATGAACTAAGGGGGCCATTGCCAGATGGAATGGGGGATACTGGGTGGAGGGGGTCAGAAGGGGAAAATTGGTACAACTGTAACAACAAAATCAATAAAATATATAAAAAGGAATATTGTGATAGAAAACTGAAACTTTCCTAGTGACGTACGTTAGTGAATATTCAAATACTAATTAGGTATCCTGACAGTTATGCTGACATGTTTGACTCCTGCAAAGATTACTGGTATACATTATTTTCCTTCTAAAGCAAAGTAAAGTAGTATTGAATCAACTCAAAAAGTAAAGAAAAGAAGCTGTGACTTGGTAGGCTTCAGTAACTGCTTTTGAATAAAGACTTTTCCCTTATTGCCAAACCTTTGCTTCTGGAATTTTGCAGAGGGTAGTGGTGGGCAGCTGGAACCAAGCTTGCTATTTGGTAACAGGCACATGATGCAATATACTGATCATGTATCATAGAAATATAGACTTAAAACCTATATAATATTAGTAACTAATGCCGTACCAAGACATTTAATTTTAAAAGAATGGCTACAAATTACCTATATCTAAATTTTAATTTTCTAGAGAAAAAATTAAATTGATTTTTGTTTCTTTTTTAAAGATTGTATTTATTATTTTTAGAGAGAGGGAAAGGGAGAGAGGCAGAGAGGAAGAGAGACATCAATGTATGGTTGCAGTTCTCACTTGCCTCCAACTACAGAGCTGGCTGGAGACCTGGCTTACAACTTGATTATGTATGCCCTGGCTGGGAATTGAATCAGCAACCTTTGAGTTTGCAGGCCAGTGCCTTATCCATTGTGCCACCAGCCAGGGCTTAATTCATTTTTTATTTATTTTTATTTATTTATTTTTTAAAGATTTTATTTCTTACTTTTAGAGAGAGGGGAAGGGAGACATCAATGTATGGTTGCCTTTCACCTGCCTCCAGCTACAGAGCTGGCTGGAGACCTGGCTTGCAACCTGGTTATGTGCCCTGGCTGGGGAATTGAACCAGCGACCTTTGGTTCACAGGCCAGCACCTTATACACTGTGCCACCAGCCAGGACTTTAATTCATTTTTTAATAAGATAAAGAGCTTTAACAGCAGTAGTGTTGTCTACTGACCAATTAATGTCTCCTTGTTGAACTGGTTATTTGGAAATAATTTCAAACATACAGGAACATTACAAAAATAAAGCTATTTCAAAAAACACCCATATATCTTTTACCCAGATTTATCTATTATTAATATTTTCTCCCCTTTGCTCTCTTGGTAGATAAGTAAACATTTTCTGAGTTATTTCAGGACAAGTTGCATTAGCTATAGCCCTTTAGCTCTAAATAATTCTCTGTGTCTCCTAATAATAGGAATATTTTCTACATAATCACAATTTTATAATCAAATTGAATTTGAACAATCAGAAACAGCATACCATCAGTAGTTTCATCACCTCCAAAATGCTGTCTGTAGAAGATCATCAGTTCAATGTTGTAGCATTTGTAGATGACCACAAGCAGTACAAGGAGGAGGAAGATTGCTCCTATGCCTCCTGCAAACTCAATTTTGTAGATTAAATCTGAAACAAACAAAATAAACAGGAAAGGGTAATAAAATTAGCAATGTTTGGGATCTTCTCATAAATTTAGCGTATAAGATGTACAACCCATTCTCTCTTCCTTTCAGGAAGATTCTTGCTTAATGCAGTAAGCACATTCGTTCTTGATATATTTACGTAACTCACATCTTTATAAAATTCTCTCTATTCTAAATACTGGAGTAATTTTACTATTGAAAGTAATGTCTATATGCAAAGGAATATCACTATCAATTTGGTTTGAACTTGTCTAGGTTTCCTGTACATACTTTTGATTTAGGTGTGTTTCAGGAAACTGTTAGAGGTACATTTTTTTTCTGGGTCCAAGGCCAAGCTTTTGTTGTTTCTGATAAATTATTTTACTGACTTAGAAAGATTACAATGTAGTACTTTTCAGGCCACAGACCATAGTCTTCTACCAAACAGCATCATAAAATTATTATCAGAATCAAATAAAATCTAATGAGCTTGCAGGATTTAACTGTTTCATTTTACCCTGAGAGAATATGATCCAATAGAATGTAAGCAGGGGAAATTAGCTTATTCTTTTTCCCTACTTATTTGAGTAAATGACTATAATTTGTATGTAACATAATAGACCCTGAGAGGCTAAAAGAGAATGAAAATGAAATATCCAGGCTAATTAATCATTTGGCTTATTCAGTACCAGGAAAACTGATAGCAGCCTTAGGCTGCTCCAGTGGTGCATCTCTAGGTCTCTTAGAGTTGGAACAATTAAATAAACATATAATAGTAGGATACATGATATATCCCAGGCTCAGGGAATACTGACTTAACTATACCTTAATTAGTAACATTAACAAATATAGGGTATATCATCAAAAGAGGGTATAGTATCATGGAATTTAGAGAAATGGGAAGTTAGAAGACAATTTAGAATGTGAATTCTGCAATGTTCAGAGCAGAAATGCTGACCCCAAAATACATCAAACTAGAGATTTATTTTCCACTATGGGAGAAGAATATTATATATATATATATATATATATATATATATATATATATATATATATATAACTTTTGACTAAAAGATTACCTAACTCCCCATTAATATAATTGCATAAATTTCCAAGTGGCTTTTACATTAATAATTCAGTTTACCAGGTAACTAGAAACTGGAAAAGGGAGTATCATTCTAGTCTATATATCAATTGCTCTTGAGTTTCATTGGCACCAATCAGTCTCCCTACATGGATCAATTCTAGGCCACTGTCAAAATAAAATTTATGACCATGAGATATCACCACTGTTTTTTAAAAATTTTATTGTTGTTATATTACATCCATCACCTTTTTGCTCCACTCTGTACCTCTCCCCACCCACCCATTAACCCTAAAGTCAATTCCACCTGTTGTCAATGTCCATGGTCCCTTTATACTAGGTTCTTGTCTAAGCTGCTCCCCTTTCTTGACTCTGCCACCACCCTCCCCCCAACCCCTTTCTCCCTAACCACTGAAGACCTATCCATTGTATTCATATATTTGGTTCTGTTTTGCTTGTTGTTAGTTTTGCTCACTATTGACCCGTAATGGGTGAGATCATATGATATTTGTCCTTCACTGACTGGCTTGTTTCACTAAGCATAATACTCTCCAGTTCCATCCATGTTGTTGCAAAGGGTACAAGTTCCTTCTTTCTTTCTGCTATATAGAATTCCATTGTGTAAATGTCCCAAAGTTTTTTGATCCAATCATCCACTGATGGGCACTTAGGCTGTTTCCAGCCCTTGGCTATTGTAAATAGTGCTGCTATGAACATAGGTGTACATAGGTTCTTATGAATTGGTGTTTCAGGATTCTTTGGGTATAGTCCAAGTAGGGAAATTGCTGGATTAAAAGGCAGTTCCATTTTTAGTTTTTTAAGGAAACCCCATACTGTTTTCCACAGTGGCTGCACCAACCTACATTCCCACCAACAGTGTATGAGGTTTCCTTTTGCATCGCATCCTCACCAACACTTGTAGTTTGTTGATTTGGTAATGATTGCCATTCTGACAGGTGTGAGGTGGTAACTTATTGTGGTTTTAATTTGCATCTCTCTGATGACTAGTGATGTTGAGCATTCCTTTACATGCCTCTGGGCCCTTTGTATATCTTCCTCAGTGAGTTGTCTGTTCAGGTCCTTTGCCCATTTTTAATTGGGCTGTCTATCTCCCTGGTGTTGAGTCGCATTAGTTCTTTATATATTTTGGAGATCAGACCCTTGTCTGAGGTATCATTGGCAATTAGGTTTTCCCATACAGTTGGTTCCCTTTGAATTTTGCTGATATTTTCTTTAACTGAACAGAAACTTGTCAATTTGATATAGTACCATTTGTTGATTTGTTCTATTATTTCCTTTGCCCTTGGTGAAATATCAGTAATCATATTTTTGCGTAGGATATCCAAAAGTTTACTGCCTCTATTTTTCTCCAGGACCTTTATGGTGGCACTGCTTATGTTTAAATCCTTTATCCATCTTGACTTTATTTTGGTGTATGGTGTAAGTTGGTGGTCTAGTTTTATCTTTTTGCATGTTGCTGTCCAGTTCTCCCAACACCATTTGTTGAAGAGACTGTTTTTACTCCATTGGATGTTCCTTCCCCCTTGTCAAATATTAGTTGACCACTGAGTCCTGGGTTAATTTCTGGGCTCTCTATTCTGTTGCATTGATCTATATGTCTATTCTTAGGACAGTACCATTCTGTTTTGATGACAGTAGCCTTGTAGTATTGTTTGAAGTCCGGGATTGTGATTCCTCCTACCTTGTTCTTCTTTCTCAAGATTGTGGTGGCTATTCATGGGTGTTTTCAGCTCCATGTAAATTTTTGAAGTATTTTTTCTATTTCTGTGAAGTCTGTCATTGGTATTTTAATTGGGATTGCATTGAATCTGTAGATTGCTTTGGGTAGTATGGACATTTTAATAATGTTAACTCTTCCCATCCATGAACATGGTATATGCTTCCATTTATTTGTGCCTTCCTTGATTTTTTTCTTAATTGTTCTGTAGTTTTCTGAATACAGGTCTTTTACCTCCTTGGTTAAGTTGATTCCTAGGTACTTTATTTTTCTTGTTGCTATGGTAAATGGGACTTGTTTTTTCAATTCAATTTATGTTGTTTCATTACTGGTATACAAAAATGCTTTTGATTTCTGGATATTGACTTTATACACAGCAATTTTGCTAAATTTGCTTATTACATTGAGTAAGTTTTTGGTGGAGCACATCGGGTTTTGTATGTACACTATCATATCATCTGCAAATAATGACAGTTTGACTTCCTCCTTTCCAAATTGGATACCTTCGATTCCTTTTTCTTCTCTGATAGCTATAGCTAGAACTTCCAAGACAATGTTGAATAGAAGTGGAGAAAGTGGACAGCCTTGTCTCGTTCCTGATCTTAGGGGGAAAGCTTTCAGTTTTTGTCCGTTAAGTATGATGTTGGGTTCAGGTTTCTCATAGATGGCCTTTATGATGTTGAGGTATGTTCCCTCTATTCCCATTTTGCTGAGGGTTTTTATCATAAATGATTGCTGCACTTTACCAAATGCTTTTTCAGCATCTATTGATATGATCATATGGTTTGTATCTTTCAATTTGTTGATGTGGTGTATTACATTTATTGATTTACGAATGTTGTACCATCCTTGCATCCCTGGGATGAAGACCACTTCATATTGGTGTATTATCTTTGTAATATACTGCTGAATCTGATTGGCCAATATTGTGTTGAGAATTTTAGCATCTATGTTCATTAGAGATATTGGCCTGTAGCTTTCTTATTTAGTTGTATTTTGCCCTGGTTTTGGGATTAGAAAAATATTGGCCTCATAGAAAGATTGGGAGTCTTCCCTCTTCCTGAAATTTTTGGCATAGTTTGAGGAGGATAGGAGTTAGTTCTTCCTTAAATGTTTGGTAAAATTCACCTGTGTAGCCATCTGGTCCAGGGCTTTCGTGCTTTGGGAGATTTTGGATGACTTCTTTAATTTCACTAGTTGTTATTGGCCTATTCAGGCTTTCTGCTTCTTCTGGGTTCAGTTTTGGTAGATTATACCTTTCCAGAAATGTGTCCATTTCATCCAGGCTGTCATATTTTTTGTCATATAGTTTTTTGTAGTAATTTCTTACAATCTTTTTTATTTCTGAAGTATCAGTTGTGATTTCCCCTCTTTCAGTTCTGATTCTGTTTATTTGTGTCCTCTCTCTCTTTTTCTTGATGAGTCTGGATAAGGGCTTGTCAATTTTGTTTATTTTTTCAAAGATCCAGCTCCTGGACCTGTTGATTCTTCAAACTGTAATTTGAATCTCTGAGTTATTTAATTGTGCTCTGATCTTGATGATTTCCTTCCTTCTACTTGCTCTGGGCTTTGTTTGTTGTTGCTCCTCCAGTCCTTGCAGCTTTGTGGTTAGGTTGTTTTTATAAACTTCTTGTAACCTTTTTGGAAGGCCTGTATTGCTGTAAATTTCCCTCTGAGAGCTGCATTTGCTGTATCCCACATGTTTTGGGCTGTTGTGTGTTCATCGTCATTTGTTTCCAGGAACTTTTTGATTTCATCTTTGATCTCATTGTTGACCCCTTCTTTGTTTAAAAGTATGTTATTCAGTCTCAATGAGTTAGAGAATTTTTGGGTTTTTCCCTTGAATTTGGTTTCTAGTTTCAAGCCATTGTGATCTGAGAAGATACTTTGTATGATTTTAATTTTCCTGTATTTGTGGAGGCTTGTCTTGTGACATACCATGTGATCTACCTTGGAGAATGATCCATGTGCATTTGAAAAGAATGTGTATTTTGCTTCTTTGGTGTAAAAGACTCTGTATACATCAGTTAGGTCCATTTCCTCTAGAGTGTTGTTCAATGCCACAACATCTCTGGGGATTTTTGGTTTGGAAGATCTGTCCATTATTGATAGTGGGGTATTAAAATCCCCTACTATTAGTGTGTTGCTGTCTATGTCTTTCTTAAAGTCTTCCAAGATTTTCCTTATATATTGTGGAGCTCCTATGTTGGGTGTGTATATATTGATTAGAGTTATTTCTTCTTGATGGATTGTTCCCTTAAGTATTATGAAATGTCCCTCTTTGTCCCTTTTTATGGCCTTCATTGTAAAATCTATTTTATCTGAAATCAGTATTGCTCCTCCAGCTTTTTTTTCATGTCCATTTGCTTGATATATAGTTTTCCATCCCTTCACTCTCAATCTGTGTCGATCTTTTGTTCTGAGGTGGGTCTCTTGAAGACAGCATATGTGTGGGTCATGTTGTCTTATCTATTTGGCTACCCTATGTCTTTTGATTGGTGCATTGAATCCATTTACATTTAAGGTGATTATTGATTGATATTTATTCATTGCCATTTTCTCCCTTTGTGTCTGTATTCCTTTTGGCTTTCTCTGTTTCTTCATTTTATTTGTTTACTTGTTTTCAGAGCAGACCCTTTATCATTTCTTGCAATGCTGGTTTGGTAGAGATGTATTCTTTCAGTCTTTTTTTGTCTGGGAAGCTCCTTATTTCTCCTTCTATCTTGAATGAGAGTCTTGCTGGGTAGAGTATTCTTGGTTGCAGGCCTTTGTTTACCATTACTTGAAGTACTTTTTGCCATTCCCTTCTGGCTTGAAGTGTTTCTGTTGAATAATCATTTGATAGCCTTATTGGAGCCCCTTTGTACGTTATTTGTCTTTTTTCTCTTGATGCTTTTAGGATTCTCTCTTTGTCTTTGAAATTTGCCATTTTAATAATAATGTGCCTTGGTGTTGTTCTGTTTGGGTTGATCCTCAATGGGACCCTCGGTGCTTCCTGAACTGGATTAATGTTTTCACTCTTCATGTTAGGGAAATTTTCTAACATGACTTTTTTGAACAGGTTTTCCATTCCTTGTTTCTCTTCTCCTGGTATCCCTATGATACAGATGTTGTTACCTTTCATGTTGTACTGCAGCTCTCTTAACCCCTCTTCAGTCTTGTTCAGCCTTTTTTTCTTCTCTTGTACTGTCTTGGAGTATTTGTTTACATTATCCTCCAACTCGCTGATCCGGTCCTCTGCTTCCTCTAGTCTACTGTTGATTCCTTCTACTGTATTCTTCAATTCAGAAATTGTATTCTTCATTTCCTCCTGGCACTTATTGATAGTTTCCATGTCCTTTTTGATGCTGTTGTAGTTCTCAGTAAGTTCTTTTTAACTTCCCTGGAGTTCTTTGTAAGTCCCCTGGAGTTCTTTGTATTTCTCATGGAGCTGTTTATAGTTTTCTTTGATGGGGCTGAGCTCACTGAGCTTCTCTATCATCATTCTTTTGAATTCCTTATCTGATAGTTCAGGTGCCTGTGTTTCATTTTGTGGTTTTTCTGGGGATTCTTCCTGTCCTTTTGATGATGGATTGATTCTTTTTTCCCCCATTTTGGGTGTTTGTTCTTGCTTGCTTTTTATTTATTTATTTATTTTTGTTCTTTCCTTGGGTTAACCTGCTTTGCTTCCTTGCCTTAGATGAGCACCCTTCTGTGATAGGAGATTTGTGGAGTTCAATGTTGCTATCTCCCAGATTTTCTCCATTTGCTGTTCTTGGTGTGTCCTTTATTTGGGCTGTCTGGTTGTATTCTGGACCTGTGGGCTTTTAGCAGAAAAAAACAAAAAACAAAAAACAAACAAACAAAAAAGCAAAACAAAACAAAAATACAAAAGGAAAAAAGAAATAAAAATGGTAATAATAATAAGAAGAAAGGGTTTAGAAGGCTGTTCACCCTTAATAATCCCTGACTCATCCAGATGGAGCCTGGACCTGAGGGCTTTTAGCAGAGTGAAAAAAAAAAAAAGAAAAGAAAGAAAGGAAAAAAGGGAGAAAGTCACAAGACAAAGAGAAATTGATATTAATACAGAAAGGGTTTAGGTGTCTATTCACCTTTTATGATTTCTGATTGGTCCAGGTGGAGCCAGAACCTGTGGGCTTTACCAGGAAAAAAAGGAGAAAAAAAGGGGGGGAAAGTCACAGGACAATTTGAAATCAATATTAATAAAGAAAGGGTTTAGGTGGCTGGAGAAGGAGAAGGGAGGAATACTTAGATTGAGGACTGGGAATGTGTTGTAGCCACAGAGTGAGTAGACTTTAAATCAAGAGTAGGGGGAGGGTCTTGGGTATTTAGGTGGATTGAGGTATGGGGGGGGGATTAAGAATATGTGAGAAGTAACTTTTGAAAAGTATATGTTGGGGATTAATAGGTCATGTAGCTCTCGGTATAACTCAGGTGCTTGAGATTAGCAGCAATCCCTTTCCTGAGGCTGCCTCTTTTTCTTAGTCAGGACTTTGCAGTCTATAGTCTAGCAGGTTTTGATGTGTGGCAGGGCCTCTGATTGTCACAGTCAGGGCTGATTCTGAGTGTCTGCCCTCAGGTAGGCTGGGCCTTCCGCAGCCTGGCTGGGTTTTATGGCTGCCGGTATTCTGGAGCCTGCAGGGTGTCCCCTTCTACTCCTGGTGGAGGTTCCTGCCCATGAGGAGCACCCAGAACCCCTGCAGTGCAGCCCTAAATGTCTCTGGTCCCTTTGAAGACTGGCCCCGGCCCCGCAGTTCCAGGAGGAGGCTGCCCCTGTCCGTCAACAGTGCCCGGGGTCAGCCTACACTGCCCCGCACCCCCTGGGTCAGGTGCCAATCCTCCAAGCCAATCAGCTCCCCAAGGAGTCCTTTACGTGGCCTCTGTGTTGAGCCCCTCCCAGGCATGGGCGGTGAGGCCTTTGTCTCGGGCAGGTCAGTTGCCCCCACTACTAGTTCTGGCTTGCCTTTTGGAGTTTCAGAAGAGCCTGGGAACCTGTGTGGGTGCACAGGGCTGTGCCTCCCCCCTCATAAGGACTTCAAGCTGCTGTTTCCCTGGTGAACCAGCAACACAGTTTTGGCCCTATTGCCGCCCCGTCAGGTGCACTTCCCCACTCCCCTACTCCGGCTCCCTGCAGGACTCTTCTCCTCAGCCCTTAGCCAGTGAGGAGCTTCCTCTCCCTGTTGCCTGGATCAACTCTCTCACACAGTCCCTCCCCTGCAAGAGTTCAATTCTGAGTTCCCTATGGCATTTGCCCTCACTGCCCGCACTTCACTGCTTAGACTTCTAGTTGCCAGGGAGCCTGGACCTGGCCTCAGTCAAACGTGCCCCTCTGGGCAGAGCCACCACTGCCCAGAGCTGACCTCAGCCTGCTGGCCGGTCCATCAGGAACCCCCTCACCTGCTCTCCTGCTGGTCTCCTCTGCCTCTGGGCTGTGCACCCCTGTGTCCAGATGCTGACCCCTCCAATTCTTAGGGTCCTGAAGATGTCTCATGCTCCCTACTTGCCCTCTAGCTGCTGTGGTACTCGAGAACACCATCAGCACTGCTCTCTACTCTGTCGCCATCTTCCCAACCTCCTATTGCCACTCTTTAAGGTCTCTGGACAACCATATCATCAACATTCCCTTTGGGATGTCCCTTGTTTCTATATATATAGGCTTTTTGCTTAAAAGAAATTAGTCATGCTCAATATAACAATTAAGATTCATATTAAGAAAACAGATGAACATATATAATATGTGCAAGTAATATATTTTATAGGAAAACAATTTTATCTACTTTACCTATTCTCTAAGTAATCCTTTAGGCTGAGGATTGTGGGCCCAAATTTATAGATAAAGAATATGAGATTCAGTAGTTTAATATACACTTACCCTAAATCACACACTTAAGAAGTGGCCAAGATGTGTCTTGAGCTCATATATCCTAACTTTAAATTCAAGATTCTTTATTATGTCACAATTTTATAAACATCCCGGAAAATGACAAAGGAATATCTATCTTCTCCCTGTTCCTCCATGTTGTTAATGCTTCTCAAGAACACATGACTTACAGTGAATTTTGGCTCCTCTGCCCTTTCAGTTTCAAGAAAAGCAGCTAAACTAGAATTCACTAGGTAGAATGAAAGGACTGAGTAGATCTCAAGCACTTCATTAGAGGGTACTGAAGAATTCTGTAGCTGTACCAAGGAGGAAAATAGGGATTATTGGAGTTCAGAATATGAAGGAAAAGTTAGGTTTCATGGGGAGAGATGAAATTTGGTTTTGGAAAAGAAGTGGAGTGAGAAAGGAGATGGTGATGGCCAGAGATAGCATAGGCAGTCAAGAGAGATACTGAATGGAAATGAAAGAAACATAAATAAATGTCCTTTTTTTTGGGTAAGAATGGGGGGAGGAAGTGCAGCTGCTGTGAGGGACAAAATATGTTAATAAGGAACATCATGAAGGGACACATAATGACTAGGGATAGGAAATTGGAATCTATCTTTCATCTACCTGTAGCAAAATGTGATCACCTTGAAAATTAATCCACAAAGTCCTGGCTGGGCAGCTCAGTTAGTTAGAGTGTTGTCCCTATATGCCAAGGTTGTGGATTCAATCCTTGGTCAGGGCACATATGCACATACAAGGATCAACCAATGAATGCATAAATAAGTGGAACAACAAATTGATCTTCCTCCCCTCCCCTCTCCTCCCCTCCCCTCCCCTCCCCTCCTCTCCTCTCCTCTCCTCTCCTCTGCTCTTTCTTTCTCTGTCTCTCTGACTTTCTGTCTTTCTTTGGTAAGGACACCTTTAGATTGTTCTCAAAGTCATTGAATGGGAATTTTTCAGCAGTTTCTATGTTAGTTACAGAGTAAAGCTTCTATTAGGTAGATGGAAAACTTCAATGGCAGGAACAGTTTGTGCTCCCAAATAGCAGACACATTTTTCAGCAGTAAATTTAGGGCAGAAAACCATGGTGTGAAAATTACCTTTGTGCATCAGTGGATAATTGGATCAAAAAACTTTGGTACATTTACACAATGGAATTCTATATAGCAGAAAGAAAGAAGTAACTCCTACCCTTTGCAACAACATGGATGGAACTGGAGAGTATTATGCTTAGTGAAATAAACCAGTCAGTGAAGGAAAACTATCATATGATCTCACCCATTATGGGACAATAATGAACAAAACTAACAACAAGCAAAACAGAACCAAATATATGAATACAGTGAATAGGCCTTCAGTGGTCAGGGGGAAAGTGGTTGGGGGTAGGGGGGAGGCAGAGGTAAGGAAGGGGAGCAGCTTAGATAAGAACCTAGTATAAAGGAACCATGGACATGAACAATAGGTGGGATTGACTTTGGGGGGAATGGATGTGTGGGGAGGGGGGCAGAGGGGAGCAAAAAGGGGATGGATGTAATACAACAACAATAAAATTTAAAAAAAAAAAGAAAATTACCTTTGTGATTTTAGGATCCATTTTATTAAAATGTCTGTGAAAGATATAACCTAATGATGGCTGTTCATGTTAAAAATTGTGGACCTAGTTCCTGAGACTCCATCAGTATTCTCTGATTCAGCCCAGGCACCCACATTAAAAGGGAAATATGTATCTTATTTTCTGAGGACAGAATTACCATCACCCCAAATGACACCTGGCCTTTATTTTGTCTTCTTTTTCCAACTGCCATTTTTCATCTCAGCAGGGTCTATACTTCTAGGGTTATTTCTTAACTGAGTAGGTGAAAATAATTTTATTTGTACTGGTCTTATATATACTTTGCAAGAATAGCTATAGCCAGAAGAGCAAATGTTTATAGATTTGTAACCTTCTAGGCACCCAAAGTTCAAGTGTAGTTCTGTTTAACCCTTGTGGTTTGAACCCAACCATTTTTTTTACTTTGAACACAAAGATCATATAATATAGGTATACAAATATAGCTGAAGCCAAGGGACTGGAGAGAGAGAAGATTAGAAATGTTTAGAGCTTGCTCATAAGTTGGAAACATTCCACCTGAGAGTTTTCTAGAGAGGTTAGGGTTTCAAGTTGGAGCAGTAGCACTGGTAATAGAGAGATGGGGGGAGGGGCTAAAGAGTGGGCAGAGAGAGAAAGAGAGAGATTCCGTGTTCAGTGATATGCTTAATTCTATTTCAAAGAGAATATGCACAGAGGGGGAACAATTATCAGAATTTATTTAGCATGAGTTCAAAGACTTGGTTCACATACAAAACAGAATAAAGGTCTTAGTGAAATGTTAGTTGTACTTATTGCCAAATAGTTCATTAGAGAGTGAGGAAGTGATAGTGCAGGTAGAAGTTGCATAGATAAGACATCTTGCTTGGAGAAAGCCTAGCCCTATTACTTGGATATGTTACACATGAGCTTTTAAAAAATTATTTTTTAAAAGTATATTTTATTAATTATGCTATACAGTTGTCCCAAATTTCCCCCCTTTGTTTCCCTCCACCCAGGACCTGCCTTTCTCCTCCAGCAATCACACATTTAGTTCATGGCTATGGGTTGCACATATAAATTCTTTGGCTTCTCCATTCCCTATATACTATACTTTATTTATTTATTTATTTTTTTAGAGAAAGAGAAGGACAGGGAGGGAGGAAGAAAGGGAGAGAAGCATCAATGTATGGTTGCCTTTCACTTGCCTCCAGCTGGGACCTGGCTGGAGACCTGGCTTGCACCCTGGTTATGTGCCCTGACTGGGGAATTGAATCAGGGACGTTTGAGTTCACAGGCTGGTGCCTAATCCACTGAGCCATCAGCCAGGGCCCTGAGTTTTTAGTTTTTAAAATGGCATTTTCATTTTATGAAATGCTTCTTCATATTGATCATTTAGGTCATTTTAAATATTTGACATAGTTCATAAAGAAGTTATTCTCTAAAATGAGCCATTCTCATATTCTAGATGGAAACACTGCATCCACTGAGGCTAAGGTATGATGCGACAAACCCTGAAATATTCACCTCCAATGGGAGTATCTGAAGTTTCACAAGACCAGTAAGAAGTCTGTCTGATTAAAAATGTGGAGCATAGCCACAGTGCTTTGTACTTTTTTCTGGAGCCGCACCATATTGTAGATAGCCCCTAAGGAAAATGGAATAAGGGAAGATGAAGTTCATCATTTTAGAATTTTTTTATGAAACACAATGAAAAATTTAACTTCGATCTAAAGCAGTGAAAACTGGTATACTTTGAACAAAAAAGGTTTTTTTTGGTCTCTATAATGTTTCAAAAATAACATGGGCAACAGGTGGGATTGACTTTTGGGGGAATGTGTGGGTGGGGAGGGGGACAAAGGGGAGCAAAATGGGGATGGATGTAATACAACAACAATAAAATTTTTTAAAAATTAAAAAAACTGTTAAAAATATGGATACTAATATATAAAAATCAAACAATTTCATATCCATTCTTTCAGCATTCCCTTGCAAACTTTGAAGTTCTCATTTCCCTGGACTCACATTCCAGTAAGAATAGCAATAATATTCTAGAAAGTAGTGACTGCCTCTTTAAAGCAAGATGTATGTTCTGTACCTTGTGTTTTGTTGTTTCTAGTATCCAGCCCTCATTAAAAAAAAAAAAAAAAAATTAGTATATGACCGTCCTCTTAGGTTTTTAGTTTTCATCCTCCAACCTGAACAGTAACTGTCTTTGAAAATAGAAAACACAGATAACCTAGGGAAAACACTAATCAAGATAAGATCACCAATAAATTCTCTTCACTAACCTGTTACCTATCCACCACTTTATTGCACTGGTCTTCTAGAATGAACATTTTCACCCAACAAATATTTCTTTTTTATTTTTTAATTTATTGTTGTATTACAATTGTTTCAGTTTTCTACCATTGCTCTCCCCTGACCCACCCACCATGCCCCCTCTCCCACAGTTAATCCCCACCTCATTGTCTATGTCCACAGGTCATTCATCTAGCTCCTTGACTAAACCATTCCCCTTCTTGATCCCCCTTCCTTTTCCCCTACCCCTGTGGTCACAATCATTCTGTTCCTTGTTTCCATGTCTCTGTTTCCATTCTGCTCATCTATTTGTTTGTTTTGGGTTTTTTTTTTTTTTTTTTGGTTTGTTTGTTTGTTTGTTTGTTTTAGTTTCCTGGGTGAGGTCCTACGGTATTTATCTTTTGCCACCTGGATTATTTCACTAAGCATGATACTCTCCACATCCAACTACACATACTATCACAAAAGGTAGGAATTCCTTGTTTCTTTCTGCTACATAGTATTTCATTGTGTAAATGTACCAGTTTTTTCTTTGTCTTTTGTTTTTGTTTTCAAAGGCAATATGCAGCTTTAATAAGGGTTTTTAAACATGATAAAATCAGATTTGCACTTTAGGAAGATCATTATAGTTGCATTCCAGAGAATCCAGCACAGATACACAGAGATTCAGGCCTTCCCACAGGCCTGCTCAGGACTCAGGCAATTGGAAGGAGACATTTGGAACAAAATGCTAGTTCCCAGTTTTTCTGTATTCTCTAAACTATATACTCTTATTTAGCAAGATCATCAGAAAACAAAATGCTTGGTCCCTTTTTATTCCTCCACAGACCTGCCATTGCAAAGCTAGAATTTAATGATCTTTTGTTTATGTAAGAATTTGTCATTCATCTGGAAAAATGCTCTGTGCTTCTGTCAAACTGAAGTTAAAGACACTTTTCATCAAATAATCAATATCTTTTATTTGAAGAACCTTTTTTTAGAACTTTGTTTTATTGAACATCAAGAAAAATGTTCAATATGACTTTCCAATATATTATATGGGGGTCATGTGATTATTCTTCTGGGCTTTCTAGACTTGGAACACCTATTCTAGAAGTCTAGAAGGAGGATCTTTGGGCTCCCTTGGGCACTAAAAAGCCTCTGATTACTTCTCATGATTTACACATAACGTTTCATTCTAGGAGGTGGTTGATGAAAATAGGCTTGGAGCTAGGTACCAGACCTGAGCTGAAATCCTGGCTCTTCACTTTCTGTACCTGAGAACACTGACAATATATTTAATTTCTATGAGCCTCTCTTTCTTATTTCTTACTCTTTTAGAACTTTGTCTAACAGTCACTCCACTGAGTTACTGAACAAAGTGAATTAAATAATACATAGAAAATGCCACACAATAAGCTCTGAATGAACATTGACACCTTCCTACAAACAAATGTGTAGGTGTTTTCATTTCATCAGAGTACAAGGACTATATAAGTCAGCTAGTTCATTCCTTCTTTACTGGCAGGAAACTCAGCGCTCACTCCTTAGCGGCAAGCTCATGCTAATACCCATGCAAGTGCATCCTTTGTTCAGATTTCTATTGGTTTTCTTTTTTAAAGAATTTTATTTCATTGTTGTTGTATTATATCCATCCTCTGTTTCCTCAACTCTGTCCCTATCCCCACCCACCCACTCCCCCTAGAAAGCCAATCCCACTTGTTTTCCATGTCCATGGGTCTTCCATGTTAGTTCCTTGGCTAATCTGCTCCCCTTCCTTGCCTCCTCCTACTCTTGGCACTCTACCCACAGATGGTCTATTCATTGTATTCATGCATGTGGTTCTGTTTTGCTTGTTTGTTTGTTTTGTTCATTATTGTCCTGTAATGGGTGAGATCGTGTGTTATTTGTCTTTCACTGACTGGCTTATTTCACTAAGCATAATACTTTCCAGTTCCATGCATGTTGTTCCAAAGGGTAGGAGTTCCTGCTTTCTTTCTTCTGTGTAGTATTCCATTGTGTAAAGGTACCAAAGTTTTTTCATCCAGTCATCCACTGATGGGCACTTAGGCTGTTTCCAGCATTTGGCTATTGTAAATAGCACTGCTATGAACATAGGGGTACATAGGTTCTTCTGAATTGGTGTTTCAGCGTGCTTTGGCTATAGTCCTAGTAGTGGAATTGTGGGATCAAAAGGCAGTTCCGTTTTTAGTTTTTTAAGGAAACTCCATACTGATTTCCATAGTGGCTGCACCAGCCTGCATTCCCACCAACAGTGCACCAGGGTTCCCTTTTGCCCACATCCTCATCAACACTTGTTATTTGCCAATTTGTTGATAATGACCATTTTGTCAGATGTGAAGTGGTATCTTATTGTGGTTTCAATTTGCATCTCTCTGATGTCTAGAGATGAGAATTCTTTCATATGCCTCTGGGCCCTTTATATGTCTTCCTCAGAGAGTTGTCTGTTCAGGTTCTTTCCCATTTTTGAATGGGGCTGTCTGTCTCCCTTATGTTGAGTCGCAGAAGTTCTTTATATATTTTGGAAATCAAACCCTTGTCTGAGGTATCATTAGCAAATATGTTTTCCCATACAGATGATTCCCTTTTAATTTTGCTGGTGTTTTCTTTAGCTGAACAGAAACTTTTCAGTTTGATATAGTCCCATTTGTTTATTTGTTCTTTCATTTCCTTTGCTCTTGGTGAAGTATCAGTAAACATATTTCTGCGTAGGATATCTAAAATTTTACTGCCTATATTTTTCTCCATACCCTTTATGATGGCACTACCTATAATTAAGTCCTCTATCAATCTTGAGTTTATTCTGGTGTATGGTGTAAGTAGGTGGTATATATATATATATATATATATATATATATATATATATATATATGTGTGTGTGTGTGTGTGTGTGTATGTATTTACCCCCCAATGTATGGTTGCCTTTCACCTGCCTCCAGCTATGGCCCTGGCTGGAGACCTGGCTTGCAACCTGGTTATATGCCTTGGCTAGGAATCAAATCAGCAACCTTCGGGCTCCCAGGCTGGTGCCTTATCCACTGAGCCACCAGCCAGGGCCATAGTGTTATATTTTTGCAGGTTACTGTTCAGTTCTCCCAACACCATTTGTTGAAGAGACTGTTTTTACTCCATTTTATGTTCCATCCCCCTTTGTCAAATATTAATTGACCATAGAGTCCTGGGTTAATTTCTGGGCTCTCTATTCTGTTCCATCGATCTATATGTCTATTCTCATGCTGGTACCAGACTGTTTTGATGACAGTAGCCTTGCAGTATAGTTTGATGTCCAGTGTTGTGATTCCTCCTACCTTGCTCTTCTTTCTCAAGATGGCTGTGGCTATTCCTGGGCAGTTTTGGCTCCATATAAATTTTTGAAGTATTTTTTCTATCTCTGTGAAGTATGTCATTGCATTGTAATTGGGATTGCATTGACTCTATAGATTGCTTTGGGTAGTATGGTCATTTTAATGATGGTAATTCTTCCCATCCATGAACATGGTATGTTTCCATTTATTTGTATGTTTCTTAATTTCTTCAATATTCTGTAGTTTTCTGAGTACAGGTCTTTTACCTCCTTGGTAAAGTTTATTCCTAAGTACTTTATTTTTCTTGTTGCTATGGTAAATAGGTTTTGTTTTCTTGCTTCTATCTCCGATGTTTCATTATTATTACACAAAAATACTTTTGATTTCTGAATATTGACTTTATATCCAGCTATTATGCTAAATTTGCATATTAGGACAAGTAAGTTTTTGGTGGAGCCTATCAGGTTTTGTATGTAAACTATCATGTCATCTGCAAATAATGACAGTTTGACTTCCTCCTTTCCAATCTGGATATCTTTGATTCCTTTTTCTTCTCTGATAGCTATGGCTAGAACCTTCAAAAACAATGTTGAACAGAATTGGAGAAAGTGCACAGCCTTGTCTTATTCCTGATCTATGGGGGAAGGCTTTTAGTTTTTGCCCATTGAGTATGATGTTGACTTCAGGTTTCTCAGATATAGAGTTTATTATGTTGAGATATGCTCTTTCTATTCACATTTTTCTGAACATTTTTTTATCATAAATGGTTGTTGTACTTCATCAATTTCTTTTTCAGTATTTATTGATATGATCATACAGTTTTTGTCTTTAATTTTGTTGATGTGGTGTATTACGTTTATTGATTTGCAAATGTTTTACCATCCTTGCATGCATGGGATAAAACCCACTTAATCATGGTGTATGATATTTTGAATGTATTGCTGGATCTGGTTGGCCTGCCAATATTTTGTTGAGAGTCTTAGCATCTATGTTCATCGGAGATATTGGCCTATAATTTTCTTTCTTAGTTGTGTCTTCACCTGTTTTTCGGATTAGAATAATACTGGCCTCATAGAAAGAGTTTGGGAGTCTTCCCCCTTGCTGGATTTTTTGGAATAGGTTGAGAGGGATAGGAGTTATTTCTCTAAATATTTGGTAGCATTCACCTGTGTAGCCATCTGGTCCAGGGTTCTTGTGCTTTGGAAGATTTTTAATTACTTCTTCAGTTTCACTAGTTGTCATTGGTCTATTCAGGATTTCTGCTTCTTTTGAATTCAGTTTTGGTAGATTATACATTTCGAGAAATGTGTCCATTTCACCCAGGTTGTCATATTTCTTGTCATATAGTTGCTTGTAGTAATTTCTTACAATCCTTTTTATTTCTGAAGTATCAGTTGTGATTTCTCCTCTGTCATTTCTGATTCTGTTTATTTGGGTCCTCTCTCTCCTTTTCTTTATGAGTCTGATTAAAGTTTTGTCTATTTTGTTTATTTTTTTCAAAGAACCAGCTCCTGGACTTATTGATTCTTCAAATTGTACTTTGATTCTCTAAGTTATTTAATTCTGTTCTGATCTTGATGATTTTATTCCTTCTACATGCTCTGGGCTTTGTTTGTTGTTTCTCCTCTAGTTCTTGCACCTTTATGGTTAGGTTGTTTGTATAAGGTCTTTCTCATCTTTTAGGTAGGCCTGAATTGCTTTGAATTTCCCTCTGAGAACTGCCTTTTCTGTTTCCCATAGGTTTTGGGCTACAGTGCATTTGTTTCCAGAAACGTTTTGATTTCATCTTTGATCTCATTGTTAACCCATTCATTACTTAAAAGCATGTTATTCAGTCTCCATCAGTTAGAGTGTTTTTGTTTTTTTCCCTTGAGGTTGGCTTCTAGTTTCAATCTATTGTGATCTGAGAAGATGCTTGGTATGATTTCAATTTTCCAGTATTTGTGGCATCTTGTCTCGTGATGTTTCATGTAGTCTATCTTTGAGAATGTTCCATGTGCATTTGAAAAATATGTGTATTTTGCTGCTTTGGGATGAAAGATTCTGTGTGTATTATTTATGTCCATTTCCTCGAGAGTGTTGCTCAATGCCAAAATATTCTCAGTGTTCTTTTGTTTGGAAGATTTGCCCATTGTTGATAATGGGGTATTAAAATCCCCCTACTATTAGTGCGTTGCTCTCCATATGCTTCTTGAAGTCCTCCAAGATTTCCTTATATATTTGGGAGCTCCTATGTTGGGTGCATATGTTTACCAGTATTATGAAATGTCCTTCTTTGTCTCTTTTTATGGCCTTCATTGTAAAATGTATTTTTTCTGAAATAAGTATTGCTACTCCAGCCTTTTTTTTCATGTCCATTTGTTTGATATATATTTTTCCATCCCTTCACTTTTATCCTATGTTGATCTTGTGTTCTCAGGTGGGTCTCCTAAAGACAGTATATTTGTCAGTCACGTTTTCTTATCCATTCAGCTACATTATGCCTTTTGATTGGCACATTTAATCCATTTACATTTTATGTTATTATCGATTGATATTTATTGCCAATATTCCCCTTTGTAACTGTATTCCTCTCTGTGTATCTCTGTTTCTTCATCTTTTTAAAGCAGACCCTTTAGCATTTCTTGCAATGCTGGTTTGGTGGACATGTATTCTTTTAGTATTTTTTTTTGTCTGGGAAACTCTTTATTTCTCCTTCCATTTTGAATGAGAGGCTTGCTGGATAGAGTATTCTTGGTTGAAGGCCTCTGTTTCCCATTACTTAGAATATTTTTTGCCATTCCCTTCTGGCTTATATTATTTCTATTAAATAATCATTTAATAACCTTATCAGAGCCCCCTTATATGTTATCTCCTGTTTCTCTTTTAATGCTTTTAGGATTCTCTCTTTGTCTTTGAAATTTGCCATTTTTATTATGATGTGTCTTGGAGAGGGTCTGCTTGAATTCATCGTCATTGAGACCCTCTGTGTTTCCTGAACTTGAGTAATGTTTACGCTCATCATGTTAGGGAACTTTTCTCTCATTACTTTTTTGAACAGGTTTTATATTCCTTACTACTCTTCTCCTTCTCTTATCTCTATGATGTGGATATTATTGCATTTCATGTTGTCCTACAGCTCTCTTAAAACCTCTTCATTCTTCTTCAGCCTTTTTTCATTTTGTTCCACTGTCTTAGAATATTTTTCTACGTTGTCCTCCAGCTCACTGATCTGATCTTCTGCTTCCTCTAGGCTAATGTTGATTTCTTCTACTGTATTTTTCTTTTTTCTTTTTTTTTCTCTAAGTAAAAAATGCTTTATTAGGTGAAAGTGTAAATCAATAGTGAGACACAGGGAAAGGCAGAGAGGAGTTCCAGAGGCAACACATCACAACTATCAGCGTTGAAGTCACAGAGCAAAATGCTAGGAACACCAGGGGCCCCAGGCAGTGCCTCCACTCCACAGGTGAAGCTTCAAAGGCCTGCTCCCGATAGCTTAGATGGATACATTTAGCTTAGATGGATACATTTTACTAACAATAACTCTATCAAGACAATTATTGCTCTCTAAGTGACAAGAAACACCTTGTGAGTCCTTGACCCCTGGGAACTGGCCAGATTCCTGAGTACATGGGGCCACTCCCCTCCTTTTCTAGGGTTCAGGGTCAGTACAGAGTTGTTGGGGGGGGGGATGCTAATACAATAGCTCTTGACATTTTTCCCTTCTGGGGTCATATCTAAAACCATATCCACTTTTAGGCCTCAACAGTACAATTTGGCACTTAAACTGGGGTCACACATAGGACACGACCTTTACAGCAGGGAGGGAAAATAGGTCAAGGTATTGGGTAAAGTAACAAACAGCCACAATAGCAGGTACATGATATTATGAAGATTACAATTACACCTATCAGTACAATTATTTGCTCATTACTTCCTAGTTTTCGAAACCATTCAGTAATGGGATCTTGTCCTGCAAAATGGATGCCATTAATATGTTTGTCCCTAGCATTCAGAGCATGAATGAGATTGTTAGCATGTACAGGAATATACACACAGCACTGGGTACCAACGACCACACATGATCCTCCTTGAGCAGCCATCACTAAATCTAAAGTCATTTTAGTTTGGAGTATTACAGTGAGAATATGAGTAGTTTCATCAGTGAGGAGTAGTCTCCTTTTTTTTGGGAATTGTTAAGGGAAGAAGCTAAATGCATACTTAAAGCATCAATTTCCTTATTAACAACAACTGATGAAGCATGAGGACTGAATACATTTAAAGGAAAAAGCCACCAAGCAGCGCTACGTTGGACTCGATATAGGGCTTCTCCGACCTCCCAATTATGGGGTACCATTGGCAAGGTTGAATATATAGTGGCAGGTAAATAGGGCCAACCCCAAGAGCATCTCCCAGTCCAGTTCTGGGGTAGGTAATGCCATCCATTATGACCACATGTCCATAGGGCACCCCAGGGTAGAGGGGTTGCACATGACGTGTTACAGCTACTGGGGAGAACAGAACTACTGCTAGAAGTGTTCTTGCAGAAACTCAGAGGAAGGAAGCCTACAGTAGCATTCAAGGCCCCATGCTGTTCTATACACAATGGGAACTTCCCAGAGGGCTTAACCAAGAGGACAGGTTCCCAATAGAATCCATTCCAAGCAGAGGGGTACAGTCCTTTTCTAGTAATGTTAGTGGACCGTCTAACATGCTGGGAAATTTGGTTGTGACTATGGTTAAAGAACCTTGCTCCCCAAGGGTAGCTTATCATATGCCAACTTCGCAGTCTCCAATTCCATTCTGTGTCATTGGCAGCTCTGATGGACCAAGCCAGTCCTTCATTGACCAAAATTGGGAAGTCAGTGCAGACCCAGCAATTCGATCGATTATGAACTCGTGAGATGGCACCAGCCCATTCCATGACGGTGTTTCCATGAATCCATCTGATTTTCATTCCTATAATTCCGATGATTATCACCAGCTGCGCATAGCTTTCTCTCCTCAGTGGCCACATGGTTCGAATGCCCGCTTAGGAAAACTTGAGTTGTCATAGTCAAAGTCTACAGGTCCAACCTGGATCTGATTTCAGCGTCCAAGCTTCCACAGGTAGCAGACTGTGGCTAAGACCTCTCTGTCTGCAGCCTCCCTCCAGGGTCCAGACAATAGTCTCTATTGTATTTTTCAATTCAGAAAAAGTATTATTCATTTCCTCCTGGGTCTTATTGATAGCTTCTGTGTCCTTTTTAATGCTGATGTATTTCTCAGTAAGTTTCTTGTAGCTTCCCTGGAGTTCTTCATAGTACTGTTGGAACGGTTTATAATTTTCGAGTTCACTGAACTCATTGAACTTCTCTATCATCATAATTTTGAATTCATTCCATATCTGATGGTTTGTTTGCCTCTGTTTCATTTCAAGATCTTTCTGGGGATTCCTCCTTTCCTTTTGGTGATGGACTGTTTCTTTTTCTTCCCAGTTTTAGGTTTCATTGTAATCCAGTCAAACTGTGATCAGCTGCCAGGCTAAGGAACTGTTCAGCTGAAATGATTGATTTAGTTGTAATCCTATTGGTCTTTGATCCACCGCCAGGCTCAGATTCATCTTGGGGGACAGACCAATTCATTTGTAAATCAATAAATCAGCTACCAAACTCAGGCCCTGCTGGGCTAGATCAAGAGGTTCAATTGTAATCCAATGGATTAGCCACCAGCTTAGGTGCTTCTTGGTCAGACAGATTTAGATGTAAATCAATGAATCTGTGATCAGCCACCAGGCTCAGGCACCACTAGGCTAGGCAGCAAGGTTCAACTGTAATCCAAGAAAACTGATTAGCCACCAGGCTCAGGTGGTGCTGGGCTCAACTGAAAGATTCTATTGTAATCCAATGAATCTGTAATCAGCTGCCAGGCTAAGGGGCTACTGGGCTAGACTGAAATATTCAATTGTAATCCAATGTGTTTGTGATCAGTGGAAAGGCCCAGGGGCCATTGGAAGGGACAAACCAACTCAGTTGTGAATCAATGAATCCATGATCAGCCACCAGGCTCGCATGCCACTGTGCTGGGCTGACTGACTGACCCAGCTGTAAGTCAGAGGTTTTTTAAGCAGCCTCCAGGACCATGCTCTGTTGGGCGGGTATGGCTGACTCAGTTGCAAACCAGTGAATCCACTGTACCAGAGTTTTTTGATCCATTTATCTATTGATGGGCATTAGGCTATTTCCAGTACTTGGGTATTGTGAATAGTGCTGCTATGAACATCAGGATGATTAGATTCTTCTAAATTTATGTCAAGACTCTTCAGATATAATAATAGCAATGGAATTGCTGGATTAAAAGGCAGTTCCAGTTTTAGTTTTTTGAGGAAATTCCACACTGTTTTTCATAGTGGCTGCACCAGTATGCATTCCCACCAACAATGCATGAGGGTACCCTTATCTCCACATCCTCATATCACCTGTTGTTTGTTGATTTGTTAATGATGGCCATTCTGACAAGTGTGAAGTGGTATCATATTGTGGTTTTAATTTGCATCCTTCTGATGGCTAATGATGTTGAGCATTCTTTCATATGCCTCTGGGCCCTTTGTATGTCTTCCTCAGAGAGTTGTCTGTTCAGGTCCTTTGCCCATTTTTTAATTGGATTGTTCATCTTCCTAGAGTTCAGCTGTATAAGTTCTTTATACATTTTTGAATTCAATTGTTTGATGTTCCATTGGCTAATATATGTATTTCCCATATGTATGTTTTTCTTTTAATTTTGCTGATGTTTTTTTCACTGAGCGGGAACTTCTTAGTTTGAGTGGTCCCATTTGTTTATTTGTTCCTTTATTTTCCTTGCCCTAGGAAAAATAGTGGTGAAAATATTGCTGCATAGGATATCTGAAATTTTAGTTCCTAAGTTTTCTAGTAGGACTTTAATGGTAGCCTGGCTTATGTTTAAGTCTTTTATCCATCTTGAGTTTATTATGGTGCTTGGTGTAAGTTGGTGGTTTCATGTCATTTTTTTTGCATGGCCCTGTCCAATTCTCCCAACACCACTTGTTGAAGAGGCTATTTCCACTACATTTTATGCTTCTTCCCCGCTTTGTTGAATATTAATTGATCACAGAAACATGGGTTTATTTCTGGGCTCTCTATTCTGTTCCATTCATCTATATGTCTATTCTTATGCCAGTAACAGACATTTGGATTACAATGGCCTTGTAATATAGTTTGATATTCGGTATTGTGATTACTCTTACTTTAATCTTTGCAAAATTGCTGTGGCTATTTGGGGTCATTTTTGATCCATGTAAATTTTTTATATATTTTTTTCTATGTGAAATATGTCATTAGTGTTTCAATAAGGATTACATTGAATCTATAAATTGCTTTGGGTAGTATGGACATTTTATTTTATTTTATTTTTAAAGCTATTTTTAAAAGTTTTTATTCATTATGTTTTTAGAAGGGGGGGGGGAAGAGAGAGAGGAAGAAAGGGGCAGAAACACCAATATATGGTTGCCTTTCACCTGCTTCCAGCTGGGGACCTGGCTGGAGACCTGGCATGCAAACTGGGTATGTGGCCTGACTGGAAATTGAATTGGTGACCCTTGGGTTCATAGGCCAGTGCTCAATCCAGTAAGCCACACAAGCCAGGCAGTATTTTTATTTTAATGATAATTCTTTCCATCCAAGAACATGGTATATTCTTCCATTTCTTTATATCTTTCTTAATTTCTTTCTTCAGTTTTCTGCATACAGGTCTTTTACATCCTTGGTTAAGTTTATTCCTATGTACTTTATTTTCCTTCTTGCTCTAGTATATGACATTTTTTCTATCTTTGATATTTCATTGTTGGGGTACAAAATACCTTCAATTTCTGGATATTGACTTTGTATCCAGCTATTTTGCCAAATGCACTTATGAGGCCAAGTAGTTTTTAGTGGAGTCTATAGGGTTTTCTATGTACACCATCATGTAATTTGCAAATAATCACAGGTTTACTTACACCTTTCCAACTTGGATGCCCTTGATTTGCTTTTCTTATCTGATAGCTGTGGCTAGAACTTCCAAAATAATGTTAAATAGAAATGGAGAAAGTGGATACCCTTGCCTTGTTCTCGATTTTAAGGTGGAAGGCTATTAATTTTTGCCCATTGAGTATGATGTTGGCTGCAGGTCTTTCATATATAGCCTTTATTATGTTGAGGTATGCTCCTTCTGTTTTGTCTTGCTAAGCATTTTTATCATAAATGAATACTGTACTTTATCAATGAATTTTTAGCATGTATTGATATGATCACATGGTTTTTGTCTTTCATTTTCTTTATGTGGTGTATTACATTTATTGATTTGCAAATGTACCATCCTTGTATCCCTGGGAGGAATCCTAGTTGATTATGGTAATCATGGTGATCTTTGTAATGTATTGCTAGATCCAGTTTTTTAGTATTTTGTTGAGGATTTTAGCATCTATGTTCATCACCAATATTGACCAACAACAAATTTGTTGTTGTTTTTTTCTTTGTTGTGTCTTGACCAAGCTTTGGGATTAAAATAATATTGGCCTCATTGAAAGAGTTTGGGAGTCTTCCCTCTTGGATTTTTTGCAATATGTGGAGGACAGGAGTTAGTTCTTCACTAAATGTTTGGTAAAATTCACCTATTTGACCATCTGGTCCAGGGCTTGTGCATTGGGAGTTTTTTTATTACTGCTTCAGTTTCACTAGTTGTTATCATCTATTCAAGCTTTCTGGTTTCTCTCAATTCAGTTTTGGAATATTATGTTTGTAGAAATTTGTCCATTTCACTCAGACTGTCATTTTTTCTCACATATCTGTTCATAGTAATTTCTTACATTCCTTTGTATTTCTGTGGTATGGGTTGTGATTTCTTCCCAGTTACCTCTGATTTTGTTTATATGGTCCCTCCCCCCTCTCTTTCTCTCTCTTTTTGATGAGACTGGTTAAAAGCTTGTTGATTTGTTTATATTTTTAAAAAACCAGCTCCTGGATTTATTGATGCTTTTAATTGTTCTTTTAGTCTCTATGTCATTTAATTCAGCTCTGGTCTTGCTTATTTCTGTCCTACTTGTTCTGGGTTTTGTCTGTTGTTGTTCCTCTAGTTAGTGTAGCTTTACGGCTAGGCTGTTTATTCAAGATTCTTCTATCCTCATTCAGTAGGCCTGTATTGTAATGAACCCTCTCAGGACTGCCTTTGCTGTGTCACATAGGTTTTGGGTTTTTATGAGTTCATTTTTATTTGTTTTTCCAAATTTTTCATTTCTTTCTTGATTTCATTGCTAACCCATTCCTTATTTAATATCATGTTATGAATTATCCATGAATCTGAATGTATTTGAGCTTTTTTCTTTAGGTTGGTTTCTAGTTTCAAGCTGTAGTGATCTGAGAAGATGCTTGATACAGTTTCAATTTTCTTATATTTGAGGAAACTTGCTTTGTGTCCTACCATATGGTTTATCTTTGAGTATGTTCCTGTACTTTCAAAAAGAAAGTAATTTTTCTTCCTTGTGGTTTATAGTTCAATGTATATCAAGTCCATTTCTTTTAGAGTGTTGTTTAATGCCACAATATGCTTAGTGTTTCCTTGCTTGGAAGATCTGTCCATTATTGACAATGGGGTGTTAAAATTCCCTACTATGAGTGTGTTGCTGTTGGTATCCTTTTGAAGTCCTCTAGAATTTTTCTTATATTTTTGGGTACCCCTATATTGGGTGCATATATGTCTACAGGTTTATGTCTTCTTGATGGATTATTCTCTTTAGTATTAAGAAATGTCCTTTGTCTCTTTTAATGGTCATTGTTATTAAATCTCTTTTGGCTGATATAAATATTACTACAATAGCATTTTTTTGTGTGTGTCCATTCACTTGAAATATTGTTTTCCACCTCTTCATTTTCTGTCATGTAGATCTTTTGTTGTGAGTTAGGTCTCTTGTAAACAGTATATATTATATATGGGTCCTGTTTTCTTATCCCTTCAGCTACCCTGTCTTTTAAATGGAGTATTCAATCAATTTACATTCAAGGTTATTATTGATAGGTGCTTATTCATTGGGATTTCTCTCTCTCTCTCTCTCTCTCTCTCTCTCTCTCTCTCTCTCTCTTTCTTCTTCTTCTTTAAAATATTTTATTTATTATTTTTAGAGAGGGGAAGGGAGGGAGGCAGAGAGGGAGAGAAACATCAATGTATGGTTACCTTTCACCTGCCTCCAGCTACAGACCTTGCTGGAGACCTTGCTTGCAACCTGGTTATGTGCCCTGACTGGGAATTGAACCAGGGACCTTTGGGTTTGCAGGCCAGCACCTATCAATTGAACCACCTGCCAGGGCCCTTTTTCTTCTTCCTCCT
>PVIW01012035.1:0-34191 GCA_004026585.1 Noctilio leporinus | reverse complement strand
TTTTGTTGAGAATTTTAGCATCTATGTTCATTAGAGATATTGGCCTGTAGCTTTCTTTCTTAGTTGTGTCTTGCCCTGGTTTTGGGATTAGAATAATATTGGCCTCATAGAATGAGTTTGGGAGTCTTCCCTCTTCCTGAATTTTTTGGTATAGTTTGAGGAGGATAGGAGTTAGTTCTTTAAATGTTTGGTAAAATTCCCCTGTGTAGCCATCTGGTCCAGGGCTTTTGTGCTTTGGGAGATTTTGGATGACTTCTTGAATTTCACTATTTGTTATTGGCCTATTCAGGCTTTCTGCTTCTTCTGGGTTCAGTTTTGGTAGATTGTATCTTTCCAGAAATGTGTCCATTTCATCCAGGTTGTCATATTTTTTGTCATAGAGTTGTTTGTAGTAATTTCTTACAATCTTTTGTATTTCTGAGGTATCAGTTGTGATTTCCCCTCTTTCAGTTCTGATGATTCTGTTTATTTGGGTCCTCTCTCTCTTTTTCTTGATGAGTCTGGATAAGGGCTTGTCAATTTTGTTTATTTTTTCAAAGAACCAGCTCCTGGTCCTGTCGATTCTTTGAATTGTAGTTCGAATCTCTGAGTTATTTAGTTCTGCTCTGATCTTGATGATTTCCTTCCTTCTACTTGCTTTGGACTTTGTTTGTTGTTGCTCCTCTAGTTCTTGCAGCTTTGTGGTTAGGTCGTTTTTATAAACTTCTTGTAACCTTTTTTGGAAGGCCTGTATTGCTATGAATTTCCCCCTGAGAACTGCCTTTGCTGTATCCCATAGGTTTTGGGCTGTTGTGTGTTCATTGTCATTTGTTTCCAGGAACTTTTTGATTTCATCTTTGATCTCATGATATCTTCTTAGTAAGCAATTTTCTTTTTTTTTTTTTTAAACCCTTAGAGGAAACCAATTTTGATCATTTTTCCAGCTATTGAAGTGCACACATTTTAATTCAAATACAAACTGTCCCCAAAATCTTATACAAGCCTTTTATCTAAATTTGACAATACTTATTAACCAGTAGGCCACCTAATACTTATCTTTTAGCAAGGATTATCATGCTTAACATGTTACATAAAAATGTGTTTAATGTTTTATGGGTTCACTCATGAATCTTTGACTTCTGATAAGATAAAATAGTCCTGCAAAAAGGAATTACTGTTCCTCAGCAATAGAAGGTAATCATTTGCTGACATCTAGCAGTATGAACATAGTAGGTATTCCCATTTTCATGAAAAGTAGTGAAGGTTCTTCTGTGTGACCACCAAGCTAATTATAGCACAAATTCATAACGGTGATTAAAGATTATCTCCTCATTTAAGAAATGCTTTCTTCACCCAATGCAAATTTAGTAGTAAGACATGTAAATGACAACAAAGGCAAAGAGGAAAATTGCTTTAAGTATAGTATATTAACAACAATGGATCTTCTGCCTTGCGTGACTTAGTAGTTTGAGTAAGCAGAGCAACTTGCTAATGAGACTTGTGTTGGGTCACCACACAGAGAATAGTATCTCTGCACCCACCAGGCAGAATCTTAAAAAGTTTATTATATAGAGGCTTTTAATGGGTTTAATCATGTACACTGTCCAGCTGATCTCACTTCATTCACTCTTTCAAGGTTGCATCCTTGAATACAGCTTCCACTGTGGGGATGGTGGGTTGAACATACAAGTACATTCCAAGGATAGGAAAGTGGGTGAAGAACTTCCAATTGCCTGGGTCCAGTTGCTGATCAACCACTGGTTCTGTCCTCTCATTGACCTCCTTTAACAAAGAGTTTTAACTAATTGGTTAATTTATACATGCTCCTCAGGAGGGATACAAAAGACTCTCACAACTTATTGTCCACACTTGATTAGAACCAGCTTGAATACCACACTCATTTCTGGGAGAAAAGCCATTACCAAACGAGGAGGGCTAGAATCACCCCCTTGATCCTCCAGGTAGCTCACGGGTGGATCTGATACAAAATGTATGGTCAGTAAGCCCCCTTGCTGGGCAGTGAGGAATGTTTCTTTGTCCTCCCGCATCTGCGAAACTGCCTTTTCTCCTTGCTGCCACCCAACCCTGCAGTAGAAAACTGGTCTTTGGCTCTCTCGCACATGATACTGTTTGAGCTGCAGTCAAGTCATACTTTCATCAGCTGTCCTCTAAAAAGTTCTTCTCTGGAGGATTTGAAAAAACTGAACCCTCTATTATTTTTAAAAGAGACAGTTTAAAATCCTGGCTGGGTAGCTCAGTTGGTTAGATCATCATCCCAATACCCTAAGGTTGTGGGTTCAACCCCTGGCCAGGTTACATTTAAAAATCAACCAATGAATGCATAAATAAGTGGCACAACTAATCTCTTTCTCTCTCTTCCTCTCGTAAATTAAAAGAAAAACACATTTTTAAAGCTAGAGGCAAATGGTTTATTTGGTAACAAGGAGTAAAAGAGGAATTCTTCATTTCATTTCTCTCTCTGGAGGCTGACCTGTGCTAGGCAAAAGGATAGCAACATTAGCAGTTTCCTTGCAGTCCTTGATCTTTTGCAGAAGTACAAAGATGTCTGAGTTATGTGACTTGCAATTAGTATTTTCTAGACAGAAGTACCAGCTGTTGTGCTTTCCAGTATATCAGCAACTGCTACAATTTTCTTGTCTTCAGGTTTTGTGGCAGGAAACAGATGTACCTCCTTAATGTTATTGGAGTCTATGAGAAACTAGGTGACTTGGTTGCGCCCAGCCAGCTGCAGGGGCGGTCTGAATTCCAGGGTGATGCAGAAGATTTTATCTATGAACACGGCCCCATCATTTCCAGTGATTTTGACCTTGGCCTGTTCTTCAAAAAGCTACTGCTGCCTCGTGGGGTCATTCAGGTTGGTGTAGGCATTACATATTTCCTTCTTCATGTCATAAAGCCCCAAGTGCTGTCAGAGCCTTTTCAGAGCAGTGCCATTTTGCAAAGGGCTCATTATCTGCAGGTGAACACAGAAGAATGGACTGATGCATGTCACTTCCAGTAACTCCCCACAACAGTCTTACCCAGGAACCTGGCTATGGTCTGCAGCAGAGGGCATTCAAAGGCTTTTGCCACATGGATATCAAGAATTTTGTGAGTTTCCTCAGTTTCTAAGAGGTAAGTTTCTGGAAGCTTCATCCCCAAAGCTCTCTCAAGCTGATTTTTCTGGAAAGGTGGTGTAAAGTTAACATAGGCTTGGCTCTCCTGGTCACCTGGATTGTAAGTGACCTTGTAATTGTGTGTAATACGCTTCACCATCCTGAAATCATCTCCTTGATTTCCATATGATCATGATAAGTCTGCATAGGCCATGTAGGCTTATAGGTGGTAAACTCAGGGTTGTGAGTTAAATCAATTCCTTGACTTCAGAATTGACATCCAATTTCATAAACCCAGTCAGTGTTACCAACCACCAGCATTTTATGGTAGACTTCTGGAGCAATTCTCATATATAAATTTATGTTCAACTCATTGTGGTAGGTGATAAAAGGCTTGGCCACAGTTCCCTCTGGGATGATGTTCATCATTGGAATTTCAGTCTCCAGGAATCCTAATTCATCCAAGAAACTTCTTATATATGTGATGATCTTAGAGTGGATTATAAATTTTTCACAAAGTCATGCAGGATCAAGACCAAGTTTCTCTGACAATATTGTATTTCCTTGTCTTTGAGGCCAAAGTGGAGAGATGGTAGCACATGCAATCAAGGAGACAGCAGAGGGATGCTCAGCTCACCCTCCTTGTTTTTCCCAAGATTCTACTTGAACTCCAGTTATGTTCCCTTGACAAAGTTTGCTATTGATACAAACAAATTCTTCTTCTGATGTATAATTCCTGGAAATGTCCATGACTAGCGACTTGATCTTTTCTTCTCTATAACTGCTTCATATCTAAATCCAAATAGATACTTAAAGGAAGGTTGTAACTACAGTGGCACCTCAGTACTCATTGTTAAATTGTTCCAGAATTTGTGAGTAGTGCTGACAAGTACCTAGCAAGTGATGGATGATGAAGTGTTTCCTATTGCAGGGCAACATCCTGACTTACACAAGTTCTAGTAAGTGTGATGAGTCCAGAGCAAGCATGGTGCATTGAAACATTTTTTTCTTGTTAAAATGTGATGAGGGACAGGGCTTGCTGATGTCTGAGGCTGAGGCGTGCCAAGGTATGACTGTCATAGGAGTCAGACATCTGCCCTAATTAACCCGCCCTGTTTCCCAGAAATAATTTCTCAGAAGTACTCAGCTGAGGGATAAGATGTTAGAGGTTTGGCATGTTGTTCTAAATGACTTGCATTGGGAGACTGAAAGGAAAAACCAAACTCTTTATACTTGAGATTCAGGTCCAAATGAAGATTAAGTCGGTAGAGGTCCATGCAAAAGAATGTAGAAGCACAAATAGAAAAGCATTTAGGCACTGGACATGAAGGATATGTTGGTGGCATCTACCCACAAAGACTAAAGTTTGGAGCAAAAGTTATCATCTCTCAAAGTAGGAGAAAATATTGACCACCCCTTTCAGATGAGCAGGGACTCAACTTGTTCTCCATCATCAGAAACAAAGGCTGGTGAGAAAGGGGCTGCCACTGGTTATTTTTTATAGCATGTTAGAGGAGAGATGGAATAAAGACATCATCAAGCATGGATTAGAGAGTTAGCAAACAGAGATGGATGCATATATCAAATGTGGTGGGATGGTTACAGAACAAAACCAAGAGCCAGACAAGGTAGAACAGGGTATTAAGAAATACAACAGGGGGCCCTGGCTGGTGGCACAGTGGATAAGGCAATGGCCTGTGAACCCAAAGTTTGCTGGTTCAATTCCCAGCCAGGGCAACATAACCAGGTTGTAAATCCAGGTCCCCAGCCAGTTCTGTAGCTGGAGGCAGGTGAAAGGCAACCACACATTGATGTTTCTCTGCCTCTCTCCCTGCCCTTCTCTATGAAAATAATAAATAAAATCTAAAAAAAAAAAAAAAAAAAGAAAAGAAAAGAAAAGAAAAGAAAGAAATACAACAGGGATTAATAGAGGAAAAAGTTGGAGTATGGAGCCTATATTGAGCATCTTGCACTGTAGAGCAGCTGTGAATAAAGCTGAGAGAAGGGATGCAGCAGGATTGATTTCCAAGGGAAAGTGGAAAGTTAATGTGGAGTCAAATATGGGGACAGAACCAGAGATTCAGCTACTAGAATTACAGAATATGCTGTTAAATTTTATATTAAGCTTCAGTAAAGAAAAAAATCTAAATTTTTTCCTCTGTAGGTACTTTTAGTAATACTAGGCAGAGCTAAAGCTAGTCATTTAAAAACCCCACCCAATGACTCTATGAAAAATTATTTCTGTTTGTATGTGGCTGTTTCAAAACAAGAGGAATTCCTTGTAAAATGGAGACATTTTGGAGTACTAGTTTGCAAATCTGTATTTTGCAAACTCTTATTTTGTAAATTAGGAAAAGTTTATTAAAGATGAAAACCTCCAATGCATATTCTTGCATAATTTCTAAATAGCAAAATTATGTTTAGAAAATATGCTTGCCACAAGATTAAACTCAAAAGTGTCTGTAATTATCTGCATTAGCATTAAAAAAACAGGGCCTCACCCAGATTTGAAGATCCAGGAAAGTTTGTAGGTGTTTTAATTAACTTTTTACCCTGGGGAAATACTGTCTTGTTAAGGATGGTTTACAACCATTTTCAAAATGTTTCCCATTTTAATGCAATTTTAAAGTAACTTTTTCTTCTTTTAAATATGTGTTAAGTCTGAAATTGTAAAGCCAAATGATAAAGAGTATCTCCTCAAATTTTAAAAGAAACAAAAAAGCCAAATTAACAGAAGAGTTATCTTCATCATCTTATAATTTCATCACAGAGTAAGGGAAGGTAATTCATTGAATTTATGTGACATGAAGCCATTGAAAAAATGATAACTAAATGAAAGCACCTGAAATATATACCTCTGGCAGTTTATTAAATATAGCATTTTATTTTAAGTTATAGGCATATTCATGATGATTTAGAATGGTTCAAAACTGAAAATAAATTAAAATTAGAAGAAAGAGTAAGTTAAGTCAAACTTTCATGTCAAAAGGTGAGCATTTTGCTATATACTCACATTTATGGAATTATAAGAACATTTTACAGCAAAGTTATCAGTCTAAGAGCAAAACAGGATATAAAATTTTTGGGATGTGTGATATTATTAATATTAATGCACTTGCATTATTTCGGGGGTAAAATAGATTTTGTGAACTAAAACATGCTGATTCTTGCCTTGGTCTGAATCTTAAGAAAGTATGCTAAATTATGGTTGAAACCATCCTAAATTTATAACTTGCTCACCTAAAACCTTGAGAAGTTCTGTATTTCTTATGTTCCTCAAGGCACACCGGACTTTAATCTTGCTAGAAACTTTATTTAGACAACAGCTCTTTAGTTTCTACTATATGTAGACCTTTGAACCAGTTAGTGATGAAAATTGCCAACACACACACACACACACACACACACACACACACACACATATGCAACAACAACAAGATGTGGATCATTAATTCCAAGAAGTATTTATAATCTAAGTGGAAAGACGAAATATGCATGGGTCAAATGTTTGATGAAGTTCTAAAACAAAGCATTAACACTAAGAGTGTGATAAACATAGGGTGCATATATTCTTTTGAATTAGTGTTTTGGGCTTCTTTGGATATAGTCCCAGAAGTACAATTGCTGGGTCATAAGGCAGTTTCATATTTAATTTTTGGAGGAAATCCATACTGTTTTCCATGGTGGCTTCACCCATTTGCATTTCCACCAAGAGTGTATGAGGGTTCCCTTTTCTCCACATCCTCACCAACACTCATTTTCTGATTTATTGAGCATAGCCATTCTGACAGATGTGAGGTGATAGTTCATTATAGTTTTAATTTGCATCTCTCTGATGGCTGGCGATGCTGAGCCTTTTTCATATGTCTATTGGCCATCTGTATGTCCTCCTTGAAGTGCTCATTCAGGTCCTTTGTCAATTTTTTAAAATTGGATTGTTTATCTTCCTGGTGTTGAGTAATATGAGTTTTTTATATATTTTGGAGATGAAAGCCTTGTCTGATGTCTAATTGGCAAATATAGAACTCTGCATCTTTTAAAACCATAAATGTCCACAATACTTCTGCATGGGTACAAATGCCTATGAAACAGTGTAGCCTCCATAATTTATCTTCCTATAATCTTCCTTTTACCTAAACCAGAAATAACGAAATCCTAATGAAAATTAACAATTTAAGTGAAAAATAAGATGAATTGTTATTGTTCCTTTATGTATTTCTGTTCTTTCCCCCCTCTTTAAGCATAAGTAGCCAATGGAATGTTATGACTATAGCGAGCTTTCTGCCTGATTATCTCTATCACTGAAATGCTATCTAAAATCTGAATTAGAATATGTGTGTTATTATTAGGTTGAACCTTTTTTTTTTCTTTTTCTTTTTTTAAAGATTTTATTTCATCATTTCTAGAAAGAGGGGAAGGGAGAGAGGCAGAGAGGGAGAGAGACATCAATGTATGGCTGCTTTTCACCTGCCTCCAGCCACAGATCTGACTGGAGACCTGGTTTGCAAACGTGTTATGTGCCCTGGCTGGGGAATCGAACCTGAGACCTTTGGGTTCGCAGGCTGGCACCTTATCCACTGCGCTACCAGCCAGGACTGAACTTTTCTTAATTGCCAATATTCAATCTTATTTTTACCTACAAATATGGCAATTTTAAATGTACCAACTTTTAGTGTTGGTAAGTGTGATTCAAAGGATCTTATTTTAATATTAATTATGATAAAAAATAAGGTATTTTTAACATCATTGTTTTCAACAGTATATTGAAATAAAAGGAATTTTATTTTTGTATAACAATGTCAAATGTTTCCATTTGCAAATTTTCATTACTAAAAATAGAAAATATTCAAACATGTTCTCAATTTCTTGTCTAAGTCCTGTTTTCATTTGCCTAATATCTTAATATTCACTCCTTCACAATATAAAGGCTTCTGTGTCATTAAAAATAAAATGGACTAGTCTCTTTGGAACATCATATTTCTTAACTGGATCATTCGCTCCTTAACAATCTTCTTATTAATGCTGAAATATAATATGAAGTATTAAAACACATCAGTAAGGTCATTTTATTTAATTTAAAAACAGAGAAAACCAGTTAGGCTAAACAGTATTATTAAAAATATTTAATGAGTGGTAATGCATATGTCACTAACATTTAGAGATCTTCAGGATATATTTCATGGCAAAAACAAGGCACAGAAGAGTCTATGTTTTGCTGTTCATTGCATAAGTAAGAAGAAATAGAAATATCTATAAAGGCATTAGAAGCACATACAACAAGCTAATAAAAATGATAAGATGAAAGCAGAAGTAGAAGCAAGAATAATAACTACATATATCTTTTTATATTGTTTTGATTTTTGAACCATGTGAATGTGCTACCTATTCAAAAATTAAATTAAACATGGAAAAAGGTATAAATAGGCACCAATTTGCCATTTTATTGGTTTTCATATCAGAGTACAGTTCTTTCAAAGAAATCTGGGTTTAACTATAGTGGAGTTCAAGAAAGAAATTCTAAAAATTGTTAGGTAAAATTAACTTGCATTAAATATAGAGGTCCTCAAATTTTACTGTGCATATAATCTCCTAGATGCTTTGCTAAAATTCATATGCTTGGTGCCTAACCCAGAATATAAATTAATAGGTTTGAAGTGGGGTTAAGAATTTGCATTTTAACAACCCTGTTTGTCATGCAGAATGCATTGAAGCTACAATCTAATATCTTAAAATTGTTATTCTATTGCAACATTAACAGATTCTCAAATACAGTAAATAAAGTATTACTTTAATATCTTAAAACAGTAATTTCCTAAAAAAGTTATTTCTCAGAATTGATATGATTTTATTGTATTCATTAGCTAATTATAAAAGTTAATATTTGCCAGTCCAAATCTTTCCTTATATTTAATATTAAGTAATAAAATTATATAATAAATCATAAGAAGATAGTAGGAACATTGTAGACTTATCATTCAACTACAAGGAAAGGCTCCATACCAATTATAGAATAAATTTGAACCTTTTAAAGTAGAGTAGTAAGGCCCTGGCTGGTGACACAATGGATAAGTTTCCAGCCTGTGAACCCAAGGTCGCTGGTTCAATTCCCAGCCAGGGCACATAACCAGGTTGCAAGCCAGGTCTCCAGCCCAGTTTTAGCTGGAGGCAGGTGAAAGGCAACCATACATTGATGTCTCTCTCCCTCTCTGCCTCTCTTCCTTCCCCTCTCTCCAAAAATAAATAAAACCTTTTTAAAAATCTAAAAAGTAGAGTAGTAGACATTGTTAATTTTTGTAACTGTTCATCTTCTGACCCTCACTTCCATATTTGGGAAATTCTTCACTTTACTAGTTTTGTTGAGAAGCAGACATTATTTTTCAATACAAAAGCTGTATATACCCTTTCCAGAACCTGATTTAGAGTTGGTACCACATTTTGCTCACATACAGGGCCTTGAAAAGGAGGACCTGTAAATGGAGTAAACTCTAAGTCTGGTTTTCTGGCCCAATGAGAGAGACTATCAAGTACCTAATATCTTTTTAATACATTTCTTTTTCAGCTAAAAAGTCATAAATGGTTGGTTCTACATTTTTATTGTTATTTGTAAAATCTCCTACTAATCTATGAAGCAATCATTAAGACTCTCGCAACTATGCAGGGATCTGCTGTCCATAACTAGGAAATACAGGGCCTGAAATACCAGCACTGAGACTCTGGAGCTAGGTTCTGTTACTTGGGAATGTGAAAAATCAAATTCGTGAGAGGGGAAGAGATTTCAAACTAAGTTTAATTATTACATGCTTAAGTCAAAGGCTGTTAATAGCTTAAACTTTCAGAATAGGGACAGAAATGGATTCAGGAATCACCCTTTTGGTGAGCTTGATCTGGTGCCATGATGTAAATACTATAGCTGTGTTTATGACTCATAGTAACGTGTCTCAAAGCCTTACATGTCCTTTTTATTTTTAATTTTTTAAAATTTTTTAATTTTTTTAAAGATTTTATTATTTCCAGAGAGAGAGGGAAGGGAGAGAGGCAGAGAGGGAGAGAGACATCAGTGTATGGTTGCCTTTCACCTGCCTCCAGCTACGGACCTGGCTGGAGACCTGGCTTGCAACCTGGTTATGTTGCCCTGGCTGGGGATCGAACCAGTGACCTTTGGGTTCGGAGGCCAGCACCTTATCCACTAAGCCACTAGCCAAGGCTTGCCTTGCATGTCCTTTTAAACCCTTACTTCCAGATTCCCCTTGGGTATTATATATACATAATACATATAATACATGTAACATAATTACATGCATTTACACATACAACATATAATTGCATACATGTGTTATATGTATAATGTGTGTGTGTGTATATATACACAAACTCAATATGTCTAGTACTCCCAATTTCCATTCATATATTTTCACATATTAATTCAAATAAAAGCAAGGTCCCCCATAATATACATAAAGCTCTCTATGGCTTTCCATCAGTGACAGCTCCAGGATTTCTACACTGGCACCTCTTGGGAATGGAAGATTGGCTGGAGTATTTGGGGGAAACCTTTTAGAAACATTGACATTACAAACACACATCTTCACTCCAATTATACATTTACTTGAGTGAGAGTGGGGTGTGATGTTGAATTTCTCCCCAACCTGTACCTTGTAGCCATCACCTGGCATATTTGAGTACCTTCCCACTGAACTTAAAATGAATGAAATATTACATTATATAGTTTCCAGGGTAGTATATGAGCTGGCCTCTGCTTCAATTTCTGATGTCACTGTGAACCATCATCTAGTCTTTCCTCCCACTCTGTCAATTACATTCCAGGCACAGTACATGTCTTGATCAAATTAGACCTAGGCTTTTCTCAGATTTTTAATACTCTAGGCATGTTCCTGACTTAAGATCTTTCTACGGGCTATTCTATCTGCCTGAATGAGTTTTCCTTTCACTTTTTGAATAACTTTCTGCCTTGTTCTTTCAGTTCATTTCATGTCACCTCTTTCACAGAAAATGTTCTCTAATCATTTACTTTGTACTATTTCCTCTCCCACATCTTGTACTCTTTCTTGTATTTTCTATCATATTGCTTTTTGCTCATCTGAGCAGTTATTTATTTTTGTGTTGATTAGTGAAGTGTTGTATTCCACTACCAGTCCATAAACTAATTCCAAAGCCAGAGGTGTCTATTCTATCTTGTTCAATACTAGATCACCAAAATCAGAACAATCAATAGTTGGTGTTCAATAATCATGTGTAGAAATGATGGATAAAAATGAAAGTAGGTAATTCTGCAGAAAGGTTAGCTAAATCAAATTTTAAACATTAATAAAGATTTATTACAATTTATTTTAAAAGAAGGGATAATAATTATAACATTGTAGTCAGAAACAGATTGATCTGTGTTAAAGGTGATGGATAAATTCTAACAGTGTTTTACTTGGTGATATGGTATCCATTATTTGAACATCTTTTCCATGTATCATTTCACATGATGTAACTGTAAACTATTTTATACAAATGGTTGCTGTTAAATGTTTGTAGGTTGACTTAGTTTCCCATTGATTAACAGTTTTAAATTGTGGTTAAGCTTTGACAGTAATTTTTAATTACTAACTTGTAATGATTTTCCCAAACCTTGTCAAGTAGTTAAATACATAAAAATGTTTAAATGTGTCATTGATACTTCTATTTAAACATATTTTGTTTTAATATTTTTGTCAAGTAAAATAAGCAATAATTTCTCTGTAAAAAAAAAAAAAACAATGCTAAAATTTTCCACTAATATTTTCATAAAATAGTGTGTTTCGTATTAGGTTTTCTCAAAATAAGAGCAATCATTACTGTATATTTTATTTCATTTTATTTTAAGATTTTATTTATTATTTTTAGAGGAAGGGGAAGGGAGGGAGGCAGAGAGGGAGAGAAACATCAATGTATGGTTGCCTTTCACCTGTCTCCAGCTATGGATCTGGATGGAGACCTGGCTTGCAACCTGGTTATGTTGCCCTGGCTGGAAATCAAACCAGAGAACTTTGGGTTCTCAAGCCAGCCTTATCCACTGTGCCATCAGCCAGGGCTTGTATATTTTATTTTGAAATAAATAGATCCAGGTGATTCCAGAAAACATGAATTATAATTATATATATTACAGGTTTAAAATTGTTGAAGGCTTATAAAAATAGAAATATTGTTTCAAATTCAATAGGCTTTCTTTCCTTTTTACTTTTATGAGAGAGGGAGAAAGAGAGAGAGAGAGGTTAATCTGTTGCTTCATTTAGTCACACATTGGTTAGCTGATTCTTTTACGTGCTCTGACCTGGAATCAAAGGCACAACCTTGGTATGTCAGAATAATGTTCTCAACAACCTAGCTACTTGGCCAGGACAAATTCAATGGGTTTTTAATGCAAGGCTTTATTATTTCCTTCACATGAGTTATTACTGAAGAACCTTATTGGGAGATACATAGACATTAACAGAGCCTAAGCTATAAAAAATCCATTTAGATCACTTTGAACATTATGCTAGATACTATTAGACATCTATAAAGTGATTCACATTGAAACTCAAGAGATCAGATTTATTTATTTTAAATAATAAAAATGAAACTGTCAATGAAAATTTGATGTGATATAAGAAATTAGTCTAAGAATTCAGTTTCCCTAACTTAAAAGTTCCACTTGAACTGCATCTTCTTACGTAAGTGTTCATAAAATTGTCAGTTCATCAGTAAGCTACATGAGAAGCATAACAAATTTTTAGAGAAAGCAAATTTATAGCCACTTCTCTTAAATCCATATTTTTAATATTCTATTTATCATATTTACAGTAAAAATTAAGTCCTGGGAGTGTGGATTAATAAGAGTTATGTGTAATAACTATTAAGTTAATTTAATTTTTAATTGTAGTTTGCATTAAATTAATTTAATTTTGGTAAAAGTTAGTAAACCTTAATAACTAGAGTTATTTTACAAAATTCAAATTCCTAAAGGGTGTTCCTGTTGACTCCCTTTCAAATAATTATGCTGATTACTATAGACTGAGAAATATGTATTAGGGGAGCACCTAGCTTGTTGAGCTGTAGGAAAATAACAGTCTCCATCTTCTCAATGGTCATTTAAAGAAAAATGTAAAATTATAAAATGAATGAATGATTTACACAATGTTTGTTAGCCACTACCTACTTTCTTTGAAAGATGACAAAACTCATGGGCTAGAAGTTTAGAAAATCTGAACTCTAGTCCCAGAATCACCTTTTAGTACATTACTATAAATCAGTATCTTTAGTTTTCTGTGCTTTCCTTTGTTTACCTATAAAATAGTGGCAGCCACATCTGTCCTTCCTAATTCATAGACTCTTTTGTGATAAAGTTATCTTAAATGTCAAATCAGTATCTCTATGTGCTTAAAGAAGGCATGGGTATGATTCATGAAGAATTTGCTGTTTGTTTCAATAATAAAAAAGGCCAAGAAAATTTCTAAATAAGGGTTTAATTTTCACCTATTTCTGTTAAGGAAAAGAAAAATAATGGTGTGTGTGTGTATATATTTTACTGGAATAAAGTGGATTAATTTTTTAATGAAATCTTTTTTTAAAGATTTTATTATTTTTAGAGAGAAGGTCAGGGAGGGAGAAAGAAAGGGAGAGAAACATCAATGTATGGTTGCCTTTCACCTGCTTCAAGCTACTGACCTGGCTTGCAACCTGGTTATGTGCCCTGACTGGGAACCGAACCAATGACCTTTGGGTTCACAGGCTGACACCTATCCACTGTGCCACACCAGCCAGGGTAAAGTGGGTAAAACATTTTTTTTATTCAACTAGAGTTTACATTCAATATTCTTTTGTATTATTTTCCAGTGTATAGCATAGTAGTTAGGCAATCATATACTTTACACAGTTTCTCCATTATTTCCAGTACCCACCTAGTACCACGCAGTTATTACAATATGACTGACTACATTCCCTATGTTGTACTTGACATCCCCATGACTATTTTGTAACTACCGATTTGTATTACCTAATCCCTTTACCCCTGTCATGCAGTCCCCCAGCACCTGTCTTCCCTGAAGCCTTCAGTCTGCTTTCTATATCTATGAATCTGTTTCTGCTTAGTTTGTTCATTTAGACTGTTCTTTAGATTTCACATATAGGTGAAGTCATATGGTATTTGTCTTTCTCTGACTGACTTATTTCACTTAGCATAATCCACTCTAAGTCCATCCATGCATGCTGTCACAAATAGTAAGATTTCCTTCTTTTTTATAGCTGAATAAAATGTCATTGCATATATGTACCACAACATTTTTTGTAAGACTGGATAGATTATAGTTCTATGTAATGCAGAAGGTGCATTTTGGACCACAATTGCCACAAAAAGGCAATTTTAAAACTATTCAAAATATTTTAATTACATTCTTTAGGACATAACAATACTACTCTTATTATTGGTAAATAGCAACAAACTCACAGTTTTCTTTTCAATAACAAAAAGAAGCTAAAAGATTATGGAATATTTTATCAATATTCTGAAACCAGACATTTTCTATCTGAAAAAAAAAAGAAATTCCTTTTAGAATATGACCTTAAATAAAAACATTCTTAAACAAATCTAAAATGAACTACTAGCTGACTATACTAAAGGAAATATTACCAGATGACAAGTTATTAAATATCACAAAAACTAGTAAATATGTGAAAATTAAGTTAACATCATCTTAGAAGCTAAAAATAGATGCAATAATAACATTCCATGTCATTTAAAATTACATAGTATGATATTAATGTGAGGATACAGAAATAGATCTCTAGGGTAGAGGACCCTGTAATGGACCCATGATGTACATGTATATATGTATACACTTGGGATATAACAGAGGTGACTTTGCATAGCAGTGCAATGTTAAATAGGCCTCCATCAATGGTGTGCTCCTGAGAAAATGAAATTTAACCCCACTTCACACTACTAATATTCATAGAACTGAATGTGAAAAGGAAAACAATAGAAAATAGAATTCTTAGAAGATAAAGGGAAATGTGTTCATGATATTGGGGCAGGGAAATATTTTTAATACAGAACACAAAATTAAATAACAAAGAAAAGATTTATAAAGTGGATTACATTAAAATTAAGAACTTCTATTTGCCAAAGACACCAGGAAAAATGTAAAATGAAAATCACATAATTGAAGAACAAACTTAATGGCATGTATAATTGACAAAAAAGACTATCCAGAACATATTAAAAATGTCTGAAAATCAATAAGAAAAAAGCAACAATAGAAAAATGGGAAAGATGAAGACCTGAAAATTCACAAAATAGAGTATATAATTGTCCAATATGCCTATGAAAAGATACAACCTCTTTATAAATAAGAAAAATTCAAATTAAATCCATAATGAAATACCAGTACAGAAGCCTCATAATGAATAAAATAAAAATGTCTGATGATACAAATTGTAGAATGAATTTGGAGCAACAGAAATGTATACAATGTTCCTAGGAATGTAAACTGATACAACTACTTCGAAAAATACCCTTACATTTTTATCTACTAATGTTGAAAATATGCAAAGCCCAAAGCAAGCAAATCTATTCTTCTGTTTTTGGCCATGGAAATTGAGAGGATACAATATACTAAAAAAAAAAAAAAAAAAAAAGGCACAAGAATATCAATAGCAGCAGTATAGAGTAAACCAAAAGTTTATCAATAGCAAAATAAACTTATTTTGATTCATTCGTACAATGGAATCAAAGTGCAAAAAAGTGACCAGAACTACATCATTGATGAAAGTGTAAAAGCACTGTTGAACAAGACTTAAGATTTTATTCATTATTTTCAGAGAGAAGGGCAGGGAGGAAAGAAGAAAAGGAGAGAGAGACATCAATGTATGGTTGGCTTTCACCTACCTCCAGCTACGGACCTGGCTAAAGACCTGGCTTGCAACCTGGTTATGTGCCCTGACTGGGGAATTGAACCAGAGACCTTTGGGTTCGCAGGCTGGCACCAATCCACTGAGCCACACCAGCCAGGGCATCATAAAGTTTTTAAATAGTTAAAAACTATAGTGCTTAGAAATGCATTTTTGGAATATAGAAATTATATAGCAAAATATAAAAGTGTTAACATTAAAGTCAAGAAACAGGGTGAAGAATGAAAAGTGGCAAATGGGAAACTTGGGAAGTTCTAAATATTCTCTTGACCTGGGTAGTTTTTAAATATATATTTTATTTTAATGTTTTATTTTTCAATTATAGTTGATATACAATATTATATTAGTTTCAGGTATACAATCCAGCGTTTAGGCATTCATATAATCTACAAAGTCATTACCCTGATTAATTTAGTACCCACCTGACACCATACCTAATAACAATAACACCATATACTACATTTCCTATTCTGTAATTTCCAATTTGTAATTCTTGATTCCTTTACCAGTTTTACCTATTCCTTCAAGTTCCCTTCCATCTGGCTACTGTTAAATTATTCTCTGTACCTATAAGTCTATTTCTTTTCTGCTTATTCATTTATTTTTGGTGTTTTAGATTCCACATATACGTGAAGATGGTAGGATTTCATTCTTTTTTATGACTGAGTCATAGTTAATTGTATATATCCACTAATACTTCATTATCCATTCATCTTTTGATGCACACTTAGTTGATTTCATATCTTGGCTATTGTAAATAATGCTGCAATGAACACATAGATGTATATGTCTTTTTGAGTTAGTGTTTTAGGTTTCTTTGAAAAAAATTCCTAGAAGTAGAATTGTTGGGCTCTTCATTGATTCTTGTTTAGCCTTTGTTTTAAGTCTATTTTGTCTAGTACAAGTATTACTGCATGAGCTTTTTTCTCATTTCCATTTTCATGAAATATTTTTTTCATCCCTTTACTTTCGGTTTGTGTGTCCTTTGATCTGAAGTGTGTCTCTTATCAACAGGCTACATAAAGATCTTATTTTCTTACCCATTTAGCCACTGTATTTGACCTTGGTAACTTAATTGTTGTTCACTTTTTAACAACTTGAAGCTGTATACATTTATGTTTTATGTATTATTGTGTGTAACTTAACCATGTTTTAAAAAGATAAAATTTTTAATAAATATAGTTAAATTCTGGAAATAAAATGGACAAAAAGCTGCCATGATATAAAGATTAAGAAAATAAGGAAAATAAAAAAGATTATGACATGTATTTCAAAATTATTATATCCAAAAAGCTAAATTAATACCTATTCCAGTAGGACATTTAAAGTACTCTTAAGATGTTTAAGATATCATAGGTAAATTTTAAAAGATGTTTTTTATTTGTTTTTGTGTTTCAAAACTCAATCATTTAACTTATGCTAATATTAACTTCCCTGTGATAAGAAGCATGTAGGAAGAAAACTCTGTAGCCCTTATTTTTTAGTGAACCCAGGCAAAGCAACTTGTTATTCATTTGAAAAAGGATTATTGGGAAGTAGAATGAAAAGGGAACATATAAAGAAGCTACAACTAGAGAAAGGGGTTTATGGTAAATGCAAATGAGGAGCATAAAGACCATGATTTTGTAATTAAGTTGTATATTTAGTAAAAATCTTCATCCATAAATGTCATCCATAAATGATCTTTATCCATAAATGACTAGAGAAGATACACTGTATTAAATAAATGGGCACAGACTATACTGTAAGAGGACAATGAAGATCTGCACATCATATCTTTGAGAGATAAAGATATGGAATTAATACAGTGTGTGGAGTTTCTATTCATTTCTGCAAGAACTAAAAATATTGTAAATATGCATAATATTAAATATTACAACATGGCCTGTGAACTCAAGGGTCACTGGTTCAATTCCCAGCCAGGGCACATACCCAGATTGCAATCCAGGTCTCTAGCCAGGTCCCCTGATGGAGGCAGGTGAAAGGCAGCCGTACATTGATGTTTCTCTCCCTTTTTTCCTCCCTCCCTCCTCCTCTCTTTAAAAATAATGAATAAAATATTTTTTAAAAGAAGTTCCCAAAATGGAGTCATTTGTGCTAAACCAAATGTCACCAAACTGAGACACATTACAGTTTCAACTTTCCTAGCAATAAATAACTTTATTAATCAGTCAATCAGGAATCCCCTGATCAACACAAGTTAGTTAATCTTCCTCTTAGACCCCTGCCATTTTCTACAGGGAAGTAATATTGCAATAACCACATCTGAATGGTTTGTGGAGGATCTTATGCACCTTTGGTTTACCAAATGGCAGATGTATTGTTTCAGAAATGATCTCTCTCCCTCTCTCTCTTCCCTCTGCCCAAGTTACTTCACTAGGTCCAGCCTTCAGACTCCTGCAAGCAAGAAGCAGGCATAGACATCTATGCTTCTCAGTTCATATACATTTTTAAATATTTGAGAACCCATGTCAAACTCTCCCCAAGCTGCTTTCCAGAATTCTCATCGTGTTCAATAGGGAAGGGAAGGGTAGCATAAGTGTCTTTTACTTTTATAATTCTTAAGAAACTTCCCTTTATGTTTCTAGTCTTTTATCTAAGCTGTTGGTGCTCTGGTCACTGTTCCTTTTGTAATAGGTTCTTCATGGATAAAATTAGGTTTTCCCCCCAAGATTCTGAGATTGTTAGAACAGTTGATTACATCATGTTATAAAAACAGTCCAAAGAGGATGACAAAGCAGAAGGAGTACACAGATACATGGAACTGCCAAGAATGTGAGAAGTGGAATGATGGCCTTAGAAAGCCAGAGTCATTCTGCAAGGAATTAGACACAGATGTTTGGGTTTCTGATGTGCGTGTGTGTTTTCCTAGTGTGGACTGCATTCTTATGTGGTTTGTGAGGCTTTTGAATATATGATCTGTGACAGATTCAGATTTGTTCTTTTAATGAAAGTGAGTCTGGGGTATTCAGAGGAAGAAGAAGAGAAAGAAGGAAGGATGGGGAAAAAGAAAGATTAGGGAAATAATTTAAAGGGAGTAAAGTGGTAATTCTTAAGAAGACCCTCAATAAATATTTGTTAAATTATTGATTCTCTTTTTGAGATTACATATGAATATGGCCAATAAAAAGCAAAAGAGAGGTCTCATCCATTCAAGTTTTAACTTGTAAGGAACACCTGTCAGTTACCACCCAGTAGTTTGTTCTTGTACATATAAAAATGACATTCATGAGATAATATCAGATAAACAAAACAAAGGGGCAGCTTGGTTTGCAAGTTTACCCAGAACATTCTAATATTTCCATCTGAAAAATAATAGATTAAAACCCAAGATTAAAGATGATAATGCTTATAATTTAGGAAATGAAAATAAATATAAAACACAATTATTCATATTAAATCAAGTGAGACTGAGCACTAATGGGTTTTTGAGTCATTAGTTTAAATAGAAACAAGAAAATCAGATGTTTTCTAAGAAATAGTAGCAGATAATTACTTTTTGTTCAACCTTGATTTAAGAACTTTACACGAGGTCTGTCCCAAAATGATGGCTGCACAAACTGTTTTAATTGTATTGATATTGGCTTGATACTTTCTGAACAGATCTCGTAGAATGCCCTCCTTAGGTTCTTATATAAAAACACTTAATGAAGGATATTATGACTCAATAAGATATCAATGTAAGAAACATCCAACATTTAGAGAATTTTTATGAGTTTATTTGAGCCAAAACAGGACAGATGCTCGGGAAACACAATCTCAAATGCTCTGGAGAAAAACAGTTTTGCAGTTTCTTTTATATGAACGTGCGTGAAAAAAAGGCAGGAATCAGAATACAAAATAGTTAGGAGCATGTGTTCTCTGGAGGGTGGTCCACTTTAGAAGGAAGTGTCTGAAAGAGAGCATTTCAAATGTGTGTTAAACTTGATTCACAGAAATGATGAAGCATTGTCTTATCAATGCTTAAGTCAAAGTAAGGTTTTTACTAAAGAAGTTATATGACTAGCGAGTGACTGCTCACCATGGCCTGCCCACTTAGGAATATCTGATCAGATCATCTAGTTTTGGCTGACAAAGGCAAATCATATTGCATACTTATGACTCCCCTAAACTTCAACTCACACTCTCCTATTATATTTATGTCTGGCTGGATGGGAAAATATTATATGAACTACAAACTGTTGCTATAGTGGAAATGCAAATATTGTATATCCATAATTCTTTCTGGAAGGGCCTTCCCCAAAGTAAAGCTATTATATTATCAATACATCGTGTGGGAAACAGAGGCATTACTTTAAATGAATCTGCATACCATTTTAAATGCCACACATACCATACATGTTTCTCTTTAGCCTTTGCTTTCTAATAACCCTTCACTTTTATTGGAAGATTTAAAAAGGAAGAAAGATAATGCTGATATTCTTGCAAAGAATTAAATGCTGAAGGTAGAATAAGATTAGAGGCAGGGAATCATTTAGAAGAATATTTTAATCATCCAGTTATAGCTTGATGAAGACTTGAATTAGGATTAGTTTGTTATCTAAAACAAGATTTTTATCCTTTGTGATTTTTTTACTTCAAACTCCAGCAGTAAAGGAGTTTCTTATTGAACAGACTTACAACTTAATGAAGCTGTAGGCTATTTAAATCTAAAATTTATAGGGAGAATGTAAATGATATACTCTGAGTTACTAGAGTTGAAACATAAATGTATTTGATTTCACGAGTTTTGGAGTCTCTGTGTGATTACTCAGTTCAAGTGGGGAATCTTTGAACCTTAAAGCAATGAACTCTGAGAAAGAAGGAGCTAGCTTGACTGATTGGGAAAGGCAGAAGGTGAAGCCCCAGAGCCAGGTAACGTAGAAGCTGGATTAACACATCATGTCGTAAAGCAGCTGAAATTCTCCTCAGGTGAATGTAAGATGTTCCAGAAGAAGCGAGGTAGCTGTTTCCTGCCTGATGTCCCTTCATTGCATTCAGCCTAGAATGCCAGGCATGATTGTGAAGATTCTTTCATGAGAAAGAAAACAATTGCTAAGTAAAGAACAAAAAAAATATAAAACAAAATGCCAAATCACTGGTTACCAAGGGCTGAGAAGAGGAGTGGTGTGACTACTTGATTGTTTATGGTGGCAGTTACATGACTATATGCATTTGTCAAAACTCATAAACCTGTTCACCTATGAAGGATGGGGCAAATTATTCTTCATTAAACTTGAATAAAAAGATTGAAAATGCACAATTCACTTAGAAAGATGAACAGGGTAATGGAAGTTCAAAAATACCATATATGGGCGAGATTTAATCCACATCACATGGTTTAAGAGAACCAGAGCTTAAAAAGAGAAAGGGGGGACCCTGGCTGGTAGCACAGTGGATAAGGCACCGGCCTGCGAACCCAAAGGTTGCTGGAGGGATGGGGAGAGGTAGCAAAAGGTAGAATGGCCATAAATGGTGATGAAAGGGAACTTGACCTGGGGTGATGAACACACAATATAATATACAGGTTATGTATTATAGAATTGTCAAGCGAAAACCTTTATAATTTTATTAACCAATATCACCCCTTTAAACTTAATAAAACAACTAAGGTAACTAAATAAAAAGAGGAACATGATGGGAACCTGTATATTTACCTGATTAATTTTATTGCTGGTTTAGTAATATTGTGTAATCTTTTTTTTAAAAGACTTTATTTATTATTTTTAGAGGGAGGGGAAGGGAGAGGGGGAGATAGATATCAATGTATGATTGCCTTTCACCTGCCTCCAGCCACAGACCTGGCTGGAGAACTGGCTTGCAACCTTATTATGTGCCCTGGCTGGGAATTCAACCAGCGACCTTTGGGCTCGAAGGTTGGTGCCTTATCCACTGTGCCACCAGCCAGGGCTTATACTGTGTAATCTGTAAGTGCAAAAATTTCACATAGTTTTATGTTTTGAATGTGGACCCTGAAGGCAGTGAGAGACAGTGCCTGGCTGGCATTTCTAAGTCGGTATATCACAGGTTGGGTTCTTCAGAAGCCAAAAGTGATGCTGAATTCAGAGGGCAAGGTGTTTGTTGGAAAGGGAGTAGGCAAGGCTGAGCAGAGAAACAAATACAATCCAACCATGATGAGGACACAGCAATCCTTGGCCAGTTCGGCCTGGAGTTCCAAAGAGAAATCAGGTGACCCCTAGGGCAGCTGTTGCATCTCCTTAACTAATGTTGGAAGTGAACAGGCAGGTACATCCACCCTAGGTCTCTGAAGTGTCCCATGGAGAGGCAAATGGCCAGGCCTTCCACCTATGCTTTGCTCAGTTACAACGTGTGTTTGAAGGAGTGACAGTAGAGGCTGGCTGCTGATGACATTCCTGCAGGAAGTTCTATGAGGGGCACCTGGGTGGTGTATCTTCATATCTATCACACTTCATTCTTTGCACCACTAACATCTACTTCTGCATATAAGCTAAGGAAGTAACTCCTGGTGAAGCAGGATTCTGCTGGGCCTCCCTTCCAGAGGAGACTCCTAGAAGTGGGAGGTTAGTGAGACAAATGACAGCTCCTGCCACAATAGTCGTGCTTGGAGCCACCACTGAGAGTTGTGATTTTCTCCTTCACTCTCAGCTGTCACCCCTCTGCTGACCTTAATGACCTACCTGGTGATCTGAATCAGACCCTCATCACCAGCAGGTCTCAGTTCCTGGTCACCATGCCCTTCTCAGAGTGGGTTGGATGTACCTCTTTATGTATATATGTCAATAGATGCTGATGTGAATCACCTGGATTTCGCATGTATTCCTTCTCACTTCAGGGTGAGGTGGTAGCCCTATTTCCCTCTGATGATCAGTCAATGGTTTCTGCCAAGAAAGTGATTTCTCTTTTTTCCTACTGGTTCCAGGACATAAGGAACCCAAAGTAGCCAGGCAGCAGCCAGAGATTATCATCCAACGGGAACCTTGCTATGGCCCCTGGAAAAGGTGTTTCCTTTTTGGGGACCAGTACCACCAATACTCAGTATTGTGAGAAACGAAGAACAAAGTCTCCATTTCTACCTTATAACCATTGTGTTTATGTTCAAATGACATGATCTTGCTCCAAACTCAGGGGCTTTCAATGGGATTCTCTTACTGGGGATCGTAACAAGCTACATATGTTATTTTTTTTCCCACCACTGATACCACCAACACAATAGAGTGTTAGTTTGCGCTTCTCAAGAAGCAAGGAGTTTTCTTCCTATATGTCCCACTTGAAGATGGCAGCTTTTAAATTCCCGCAATTGGTGGGCCAGACCAGTATGTATAGGTATAAAATATGTTGCCTGCAAAACCCAGAGGCAGAGATGGCATGCCTTCCTTTCTATAGGAGGAAGTATAAGGTATAATTATTTCTACTTTAGATAAAATATCCTGGCCCTTTGTGGAACATTAAGCCCTTACAAATTTTATAGAAGAGCATAATTTCTGAACATTAGTGTGTTTACCTCCCACCCTTCCAGGTGATATGACTTGCCAAGAATTCCAGTGGGTTTGCCACCTCTTGCTTATTCAGCCTGCTAAATATAATGCTGTCAATGTAATGGATCAATATGATGTTCTGTGGAATGTTCAGATGGTCAAATCTCTTCCTACTATATTATGAGAGAGGGCAGGAGAGTTAATAGAGCCATAGAGCAAAACTCTAAATATATATTGTTTTCCATTTCATATGAATGTGAGTTTTTTCTTGTCTTTTCTGATTGGCATAGAAATAAATCTATTTACCCAATCAGTTTCTAAGGCCTCCCCACTATAATAACTTTTACTTTAAAAACCAAAGATAGGTGGGTGGGGACAGAGGGGGACAAAGAGGGGATGTAATACAACAATAACATTTAAAAGAAAAAAGAAAAAAAACAACAAAGATGCAATGTGGGAGTTGGGTCAACTTTCCAGTGTTTGAATGCAAGATAGAAAATGGGTCCACTGACAGTGAACTTCAATTATTACCTGGGACCTATGTGCCCAAACACTAAGAAGAGGAGTAATGATACTTGGGGTCTTTAGGTGTCAATGTCCACTCGTAAACTCTATTATTTATTCCTCTTATTTTTTTTTTTAATTTTATTGTTGTTGCATTACATCCATCCCCTTTTTGCTCCCCTCTGTCCCCCTCCCCACTATTTATTCCTCTTAATATCTTATCTGGGTTTTCCCCTTTCTCAGTGAGATGGCTATAGGTTCCTTTGGGGAAAGACCAGGGAATCATGTCATGATATTGCAGAGTGGTTTCTCCCAGGAACCAGCCACCTCTATAATCAAAGTGTTTGAGCTCTTAAAACTGGCTCAGATCTGAAATCAGGGATATTTTGATTTTTTTAAAGAAATTTATTTTACAGTGTGAGTGTCTCCCATCCTACTGATCCAGCTTTGATTTCTTTCTCTGGTTCAGGATGAGTAGTGTCCTCGTCAGTCATCCATGTATTATGCCACTCAGTATATCACGATCTGTTAAGCAGCTTCATAACACTCTATGGATGAAACCCTCTAGGATGTCACACCAAGCATATTAGTCATTGTAATAGTTGCTGTATCCTGACTTCTGCTAGTTAAGCACTGTTATGTGAATTATTTTTTTATAGGATATTCTTTTCACTGCTTTGAGAGAGAGAAACATTGATTGGTTGCTTTCTTATATGCTCTTTAACTGGGGATCAAACCCAAAACCTGGGCATGTGCCCTGACTGGGGATCAAACCTGAGACCTTTCGGTGTGTGGAATGATGCCCCAACCAATGGAGCCATGTTAGCCCGGGAACTGAATTATACGAGGTCTGTCCCAAAAGTATATGTATATACTTATACATATACTTGCTTTAATTTTTATTTACCTTTTATTATTTAAACATAATTTATCGATTATGTTATTATAGTTGCCCCAATTTTCTCCTTTTGTAACCTCCACCTGTTACCACCCATTTTCTCCAGCAATTACCCCCTTAGTTCCTGTCCATGGGTCATGCACATAAGTTCTTTGGCTTCTCCATTTCCTATACTGTTCTTGACATCCCCCTATCTATTCTGCACCCATCAATTTGTACTTCTTAATCCCTGCACCTTTCCCCCATTCTCCTCCTTCCCCCTCCCAACAAATAACCCTCCAGATGATCTCCATATCTATGATTCTGTTTCTGTTCTACTTGTTTACTTAGTTTGTTTTTTAGATTCAATTGTTGATAGTTGTAAATTTATTGCCATTTTAATGTTCATAGTTTTGATTTTCTTTTTCTTAAATGAGTCCCAACCTGTTCACTTCTAGTGAAGGTAGAGACATGGGTAAACACTGTTTGCCTCTTCACCCAATCACAGCAAAAATTGCAACTAGACTATAAAACATCTATCACTCAGAATTGTCAAAAAAATTGAGCTGTATGGCAGTTTGACAATCAAAGAATTAAAGAAATTACATTCATCCAGATGGATAGAAAGGGTGTAGAAAACAGAGACTCAGAACATGTGGTCCCTCACCCATATGTGGTGGATTAAAATTTGGAGGGGTATCACAGGAGTGAGGGATCCCAGCCCCACACCAGACCTCCCAGCCCAGGGTTCCAGCGCCAGGAAGGTAAGTCCCCATAACTTCTGACTGTAAAAACCAGTGGAAGTTGGGGTGGTGGAAGAAACTGCAGGATTCTTAGGCATGTGTTCCTAAAGGTCCCGCAATGGACTTAGGACTTACTCCTTCTGGGTTCCAGCACCAGGGCAGCAGATGGAAGGGCACCAGAGCATAGAGGGAGAAAGTGAAGTGTCTGGCATCAGGATGAGTGCCTCCTCCAGAACAAAATTCCAGAGGCCGGGTGGTGGTACAGTTTCCTCTCTGAGCCCTCCTCTACATAGAACCACAGAGTGGTGACGGGGGTTGACCCTTCCTGGTGATTGATTACCTAAGGCTCTGCCCCATCCAACTTATAGCTGCACTTTTCTGCATTAGGCCACCCTACAAAGATAGGGAGTCAAGCAGCTCTATTTAATACATAGAAACAAGCACAGGGAGGCCAAACTATGTTGTTTTCAGGTCTGATCAGCCTCATTATTATCAGTGACCTTAGTTATGTAACAGCCTTGCCTGAACTATAAAAGAGAGTGACCAAGGAATAGTCTAGTGATGAAAATGTCCTTCTTACCCCGACATTCCTAAGGCCTTATTAATGCCAGTGCTGTAAGGGTCTCCCTGCAGAAAATAATATTCTGGGAAGTGTTTTAGATACACATAATATACACATTTCTGCAAACCCACTTCCATAAGCTTTAAGTGGTTGGTCCTTAAAAACTAAATCTAGCTTTGATTACTTATGAAAAAATTAAAGTTTAAACCTACTCATGTCTTTGCCAAACTAGTACATTAGTAAAATGCTCAAACAGGTCTATTCTAGAATCTGGAATACTAATTTCAAACATTGTATTGCTGTTTTAACATGGTTTTTACATACTAAAAATCAAACTTGACATAACACATATCTACAGATATATCTGTTTAAATATTAATAGGAATAAATAATAAAAACAATCCAAACATCCATCAACATGTTAGAGGATGAAAGATTTGTATTTCCACGCAACAGAATACCACCCAGAAATGAACGGAGCAAACTGCTGATGCATACAAATTGCACAAATGAATTAAAGATAAATATGAAGAGTAAAATAAAAATCTACATATCATTCAATTTATATAACATTTTAGAGTAATGATAACTAGTCTGTAATGATAAAAACTAGACTAGTGGTGACCTGGGTTGTAGGGATATTGAATAAAAATGGTGTAGGAACCCTTCAGGGATAATACAAATGTTTAAGATTTTTATTGACATGGTGGTCAATTGAACATATAAGTTTATCAAAACTTATCAAGCTGTACACTTAAATTATATGCATTTTAATATATGTAAGCTATATGCCAATTAGTTTTATGTATAAAATAAAATAAAGCTGGCATATTGACAAAGAAAGACATAATTTCTGTTTGAGTGTTTACCACCTTGAGAAAAAGCTTTGTCGCCTTCCTAAAGACTACTGGCTCTTTTGAAACATGTCTCTCTGAGTCTCTGGATAACCCTTCAATTCAATAACTAAGATGATCTATTCCAATTTAGATAAAAAAAAAAAAAAAAACCTGACAAAGAATACCATATAAGAGACCTAATATGCCAGTATTTATACTCTGATGTGCAAACATAATTATGAGGTGGGTATAATCATAGTATTAGGATTGTAATCAGTCTGAAAATTAACTACATAGGCTGTTTTAAATCTGCTTTGCAGGAGTTTTTCATAAGGAATCTTGAAGTTGAATTTAAAAAGGTCTCTTGAGGTTAGGAAAAGCCAGACAAGATACTTGCCATCAGACTTAGCCTTTAACACCTGTAGGGTTGGGGTTAATTCCTCTCTTGAACTCCTCCTTTTTTTTTTTTTTTGCATCTCCCAGTAAACAATATTTGTTCTTTACCTGGAACAACTACTGTGAACCACCTAAGCAAGGGACCAGGATGACCAGGATTTTTTTTTTTTTTAAAGAGCTTTAATTGCCTTCCAAAGTCAATCTTAATTCCTTCAAGTTTCATGTTCACATGCAGGTCTTTCTCAAATATGGCATTCTGGTCAAAGTTTCATGCCCTGTTATAAACAAAATATAGCCCTGAGGGTAGGGGAAGAAAGGGGAAGAAAGTTTCTCCTCACCCCCAGGTCCACTCAGCTTTTTCCCCCCCACTCAGTCTTTGGTAATGCTATATAAAAACTTTTTAACTCCATCATTGTCAATTTTATTTAGCTCTCCTCACTTTTTTTTTTTTTTTTTTTTTTGCTAATTGGACCATTTCTCATAACAGCAACGATAATTTTATACTTTCCTTGAGAGCTGACATAAGTTTGGTAGGGCCCTCGCCATAAATGGAGTCTAACCTCCATTCCTTTATGGCCAGATTATGGAGCTTTAAACCTGACAGTTACCAAACATGGTTTTTAGGACGTAATATGTTAGTTTGTATTTAAGTAAAATTTTGCCTTTTATTTTCACTTTCCTTCTTAAGTGCATGACAATTGAATTTCTAATATCCTAATTTTTATACTATCTGAAGGGAAATAGGAAAAGATCTGAGTACATTTTGACTTTTGTTTTAATTTCTTTCTTTCCATTGTGTTAAAGGAATAATCTAGCTTTTATAACAACATGAGAGCTCTTCAAGGTTTTTTGGTTTTTGTTTTTTTTTTTTAACAGTTTTTCCAATGAAAAGAATCCCTCATCTGGCCTGGATGAGTAGAATCTTAATAGTGACACAAACTAATACCATGGATGCAAGAGTCATCCCCCCAAAATAGTGCAAACAGATGTAGCCCTCACAAGATGGGGGTTTGCTTCCAGAGTCAGCCTAAGGAAGGTGGTGGCCCTATCTTTTGTAACTGTTAAATGTCCAAACCTGTAGAGAATTTTTATGAGAGTTTATATGAGCCAAAACTGAAGACATATGCTGGCAATGATCACAAATGCTCAGGAAAATGACAGTTTTGTAGTTTCTTTAATGCATTTAGAATGAAGGAGGAACCGAGGAGGATTATAGGACTGTGGGTGAAAGCAAGGCAGGGATGAGTTCAGAATATTATGTGCTCTCTTGAGAGTGGTCACACCTTCAAGGGGTATTATTTCTGACATTTCAAAGGCTTGTTAACCTAGATGCAACAGAATAATGGGCAGAGATGGCTTAAAAACATTTTACTAAAGAAGTTTCAGGCCTGAGACATTATGACTTACCAAAACCTTCCCATTTAGGAAATTGTGACTTACTACAGCATATTTTTGTTGTCCACACTTACACAGCTGTTCCGAAGCACAGGAAATCACATGCTTAACCATCTAAATTTAGAAGAGGGCAGAAGATTCTAGCTTCCACCAGATCCTGCACACTAAGAATTGGGTGTATGCTGACATGGGAAGAATCCTAGCATTCCACAGGCCTGGGTCAGGTGCTCCAGGACTTCCTCATCTGGAATAGCGTAGTGAGGAAGTGTGGGATTCCAGTTAGTGAGCTATCCTCCTCACAGCAGCAACTGGTAGGGAAGGATAGTTTTTTATTAACCTTCAAGGTTTTTCCTGCTGATCTCATAATCAAGTGGATAGGAGGTTAAGAATAAATGAATTTTATACATGCACACATACAGGAGCCCCACATACATGGGACAGTCAGAGACCCCATGTGCATGACAGGTTCAGAGACAAAAAGGAACATGGGTATATATGACATCCTGAGCTAAGAATGAGGTAAGGTGCCTTGGGGGTTTCAAAGGGTCGTTACAAGACAATAAGGAGAGGAGATGTTTAGTGAGTAGAAGTTTATCCTGCCCTATAAGTGGATAAAAACAGATTTTCTCTGATCATCTCTTATTATGGGCTAGGGTCTTATTCAAGTTCTACTAAGTAGTTGAGAGGGACAAGGGACAGAAGACCTTGACCAAATAGCTAAAGTTGCTTTTAGTTCAAAACAATCTGCATATTACAGAGGTATCTCTTGGGGTAAATTATTCTGAACTCCCATATTTCCATATAAGATTTTCAAAGTAGCCTGTATGGATGTACTCAGCATATAAAAATAGAAGCAGTGGAAATGATAGCTTTCGTATTTTGTATTTTCTATGAACCCAGATCAGAACCATCATATGCACAGCTGCTAGCCAGCTACAATCTCAGACACAGTATGCTACCACTGGAGGGCAAGTGCATGCTCTGTTTCACTCAGGATGAGAGGAATATTGGGACATTGAGTCTTTTGTCTTGAGTTAAAATCAATCTTTTGGGTAGATTTCACACACACACACACACACACACACACACACACTCAGTCACCCACCAACTTGGGTCTCACAGAGTTTTTCTATGAAAAGACCTTTATATATGAATTTTGGGTTAGAGTACATATATTTATTTAAGATTTTATTTTATTTATTTTAGTGAGAGGGGAAGAGAGCGAGGCAGAGAGGGAGAGAGACATCAATGTACAGTTGTCTTTTACCTGCTTCCAGCTACGGATCTGGCTGGAGACCTGGCTTGCAACCTGGTTATATGCTCTGGCTGGGGAATCAAACCAGCAACAACCTTTGGGTTCACAGGCCAGTGCCTTATCCACTGTGTCACCAGCCAGGGCTTTAGAGTACATATTTTTAGCACACATTAGAGCATTTCCATTAGTTTGATGTTTCATTGGGTCTTTATGCTATTATAATTTACAATCTTATTAAGTAAGATCTTGTATTGGTCAGAATAAGCTAGAAGGTTATGTTCTCATGACAAACCAAGTCTGAAATCTCAGTGGCTAAACATAATAATAGTTTCTTGCTTACACAAAAATGTCCAGTGCAAGTCAAGCAATTTTTAAAAACTCTAGTAACTCCATTTTGTAGCTACTCCAGCTGAAAACGTGAAGCTTTTAGAGCAGGGAAAGGCAAGAAATAAGGGAACATACTGACTCTTAATTCCTATTTCTGAAATAACATACCGCTGTGGGGAGGAACAAATCTTCCTCTACCCTCAAGGCTCTCTGGCTGGTCAAATAATCAACTAGACATGAGACAGATTAGCAGGAGAAAAATAACCAAATTCAATATATACACGTGTATGGGACCCCCAAACCTGACACAAGAATGCCAGAGGTCCCACATGCAAAAGAGGTTCAGAGATACAAAGTGGGATTGACGTGTATAAGACACTGAGTTAGGGATACGGTAATGCACCTTGCGGGTTTCAAAGGCCTTTGCAGGATAATAAGAACTGATATTTAGAAAGTAAAAGATTGACATGTAGATGGGTTGAAAATGTTACTGCTGGTAATCTCTTATAGGCAAGACCTCTAATTCCATTTTTTATGGGCTATTAACAGTAGAGGCAGAAGTGTCCCCTGCGCCTGTGACTGAAGTTGCCTTTAGTTAAAAATAATCTGTATGCCACAGAGCCACATGTTGGGTGACTTTTTCTGGACCCCTACATCACTTCATTCATATTCCATTAGTTAAAACTAGTCAGGGGTCCTCAAAATATAAGAGAAGCAGAGAAAGATAGGGTCATGCAGATCATGGATATGATGAGCACCGATAGCTGTCCCCACAAATCTGTTGGCTAAAGGCATACTACCATCTCTTTCTGTTCATTTGGCAAACATTGTTGATCTTCTTTAATCTGCAAGAATTTGTGCTGAATGCTCAAAGATTAGAGATGAGTAAAATGCCATTTCTCCCCTCTTCCAACAGCCTGGTAGATTGGGGAGACATACACACACACACACACACACACACACACACACACACACACACACACATAATCATACCTATGCAGTGAAGCAGAAAGAAAATGTCCCAAACAGAAGCATCCAAAATGTCCTATTGGAAAGAACAGAGTTCATGCTTATTGATGGAATCTTTGAAATGCTACAGATGTAATCAACATGTCTGCTGGGCCTTAAAGGGAAAAATCATTTAAGCAAGTTTGATATGGAGATAAAGGTTGGGAATGAGAAAAGAGAAAAATGTGAGAAGATATGGCATGGCTGAGAAATGAAGAATCAGAAAACCTTGAATATGAGGCTGTAAGTGCAAAATGTTTGGGCTTAATTAATTTTTGTTATGTATGTATTTCCTAGCTTCCATACTTGTGGAAGATGAATTGCTAGAATATGGAGTATATTGCTATACTTTTGTCTATCATTGTTACTTCACTTGATAAAAAGAAATCAAGACAGCCCTGGCTGTTATGGCTTAGTGGATTGAGCGATAGGCTGTGAACCAAGAGGTTGTGGTTTGATTCTCAGTCAGGGCACATGCCAGGGTTGCAGGCCAGAGGCCTGATGTTTCTTACCCTTTCTTTCTCCCTCCCTTCTCTTCTCTCTAGAAAGAAAGAAAGAAAGAAAGAAAGAAAGAAAGAAAGAAAGATAAATCAAGGCAGACATTTTATCAAAAGCATTTCAACTTCTGATCATACAGTTTGCTCTTTCCCTAAATCATATATGTATTTGTCAATATCTGAACATATTAAGACTATAATCATAGGATACATTGACTGGCTTTATTGGCTGTCATCTAATTCTCCTTTCAGATTCCTTTCTAATCCAAGCAAATATTTACATAGCATGCTTAGTCACAGCAACAAGGTGACTCGGCAATGAAGCCCCAAGTCTAACACTGGGGCAGCAGGTAAATTGGGTCCAAACTTTTAATTGTTGAGAAAGCACAACTTAAAAAAAGAAAGCATGTTACAGTTATTATAAAATGCTTTGGGTAATGATGTTTAGGAGTTTGTCAATAAGTCAAATAGGTCAAGGCCGTGCAATTGTAAAAAATATAGGACAAACTAAAAATCAAAGAGATGGAAAAGGGAGAATAGGCTCAAAACTCAGAAAGTACAGGGTCTTTCTTCTTCTTTTCTTTGAAATAAAGGCAATGAATAAGCAGGAAAAATATCATCAGCAAACATACAAGATGACCTTGAAATGTGAGTCTTACTGTTTTTTTTTTTTTTTAATTTAACATTCTTTAGTAATGTAAATGAGGTATTTATTGTCACTGTCAGACATTCCAACATTACCAAATGCCTATATCTTATACATTTGTCAATTTATACATTTTAGCTTTAAAAAAATATAAAGTACTTTCTAGAGCTTTTTACCCTTAGTTCCTTACTTTTGGAACCATCCCTCTATTTCTGTAAAACTGCCTTCCAAACCTTTAGAAGTTACTAATTATATCCATTACTTATTTATCCCATATTATCTACATTTTATTTTACATACATCATCTTACTTAAATCTTATGATAGCAATAAAAGTGGATGTTATTTCTACTTTGCAGCTTTAGAAACTAAAATTCAAATTTTGTTCTAGCTTACTAGCTACAGCAGAAGACAATGTGAATTTTGCCAAGTGAATTAATTTGTCCAGATTTGTAAAGGTGAATAATCTAATATGGTTATTGTATTAATTAATTAATATATTAATAGCATTAATTCTGTCCCGAAAGTATCGGCCACGCAAACTTTTAATTATATTGACATCGGCTCCATACTTTCAGGACATACCTCGTATATACTTACAACAGTGCCTGACAATGATAAGCACTTGTTTGGAGGAAGAAGTGTTCCTCTACCCTCATGGCTTTTCTGGCTGTTACAATAACCAAATAGACATAAGACAGATTAGCAGAAGAAAATAACTAAATTCATTACATACATATGTGTGGGACCCCACATACTAAGCCAGAGACCCCACATGCACAAGAGGTTCCGAGAAACAAAGAGGGGTCCCAGTAGATAAGACATCCTGAGCTTGGGATGAGATACTGCACCTTGAGGTCTTCAAAGGATCATTGCATGCTGATAAGAAAGACAGAGGTTTAGTAAGTAGAAATTTACTCTGCCCTAAAGACAGGTCAGAAGAGGCTCTCTTTGATAATCCACTATGGGAAAAGGCCCAAACTCATGTTCTTGTAGAAAAAGTTTGGGTCAGAAGTTTCTCTTGAGCCTGTGGCTAAAGTTGCCTTTAGCTCAAAACAAATTTGTATACCACAGAGGCACATCTTGGGGTGACTAAGTCTGCACCTCCACTCATTTAAACAAGTGTAATTTTTCACTATTATCACCATTTTGATTGTCTTTCGGGCTCTAATTATTTTAGCTAACTTATCTTGGCTTCTTAAACATGATTTAAGTTCTAAAATAAATAAGAAAACCTAGGAAGTTATCTAGAGTAACGTAATATTTTATCATTTTCACCTTTTAGAGGCAGGAATGGAGTGTGGGGTCAGTTAAATTGACAGAAAAAGTGCAATATGAATTCTCAAATTCAAGCCAATTAATGGTTATTGTCTTCATTGAGGTAAGCCACCTACGAGGTCTGTCCCGAAAGTATCTGCGGAGCAAACTTTTAATTATACTGACATCGGCTCGATACTTCCGGGACAGACCTCTTAAGTACTGACAACAGTGCTCTGGGCTGTTTGTTTTTCTCTGAGTAGCATTTCAACCTTCAAGACGTTGATGAAACCCAACCTAAGTGTTTGTTTCCAGACCTTCCTGTTTCCAATTTCTCAAAAAAAACACAAGCTCTAGATGGGAGAGGGGGCGGAGGGATGAAAGGGAGGGACAGAAGGAGGGAGGGAGGAAGGGGGGAGAGGGAG
>PVIW01012034.1:0-34257 GCA_004026585.1 Noctilio leporinus | reverse complement strand
CCTGTTGTCCATGTCCATGGTTCCTTTACACTAGGTTCTTGTCTAAGCTGCTCCCCTTCCCTGCCTCTGCCTCCCTCCTCCCCCCAGCCCCATTCCCCCTGACCACTGAAGGCCTATTCACTGTATTCGTATATTTGGTTCTGTTTTGCTTGTTGTTAGTTTTGTTCATTATTGTCCCGTAATGGGTAGATTATATGATATTTGTCCTTCGCTGACTGGCTTATTTCACTAAGCATAATACTCTCCAGTTCCATCCATGTTGTTGCAAAGGTTGGGAGTTCCTTCTTTCTTTCTGCTGTACAGAATTCCATGGTGTAAATGTACCAACGTTTTTTGATCCAATCATCCACTGATGGGCACTTAGGCTGTTTCCAGCACTTGGCTATTGTAAATAGTGCTGCCATGAACATAGGTGTGGAATGTTTTTTCTTATAGCTCTCTCATCATGCTTCATCATGGTCTGCACCCGAGTTTCCCTGTTATCTCTGAGGTCTTCTGGATCGTTCAGTATAACCCTGCTCCCCCACCATCTCCTAATCCCTCGCTCCCACTTTGTTTTTCCTCAATGTATTTATCACTGATGAGTATGCTGTATGGCCACCTGTTGAATGGTTTATTGTGCAGCCCCTGTGCTGTCCACCTGGGAGCTCCCAGAGAGCAGGGCCTCGGGCTGTTTTGTTCATTACTGTACACATGGAGTCCAGTAAGTGTCGGGCACGTGATAAAGGACTCAATAAATATTTGTGGAATGAGTAACTTCTTTAGCAAGTTTAGGGAATTTTAAAGCCACCAAGTCCTTAGACATGATGTAGTCCAATCTCTTCATTTTAAAATTGAAGACGCTGAGGCTCGATGCTTGAAAACGAATGGCTGAAGGACATCCAGGTAGCTAGTGTCTCAGACCTTTACCTGCACAGTTTGGGGTCCTACCGCACGTTTTGATCCACAGCTTGCTTTTTGTATTCAGCCATAGGCATGCCGCATGGACTTCACAATATTTATGTAAGTCTCACTCTAATGTCTGACCTATTTTTCAAGGTGCTCAATAGGGATTGGTACGTGGCTTCTGAATGAACAGGTAGAGCAGGCCATGGCATTGGACGAGTGTGACGCTGTGTCCATGTCCGGTTCACAGGGCTGGCTTTCGAGCTCTCCCTGAAGCTCTGGGGGTGGTGGGTAGGTGGGTTCTGAGGCTGCTGAGGGCTGGTGGGGAGGTGAGGGGGGCTTGGAGAGACAGTGTCTGAATAGGCCAGATCACCTTCCCTCTGCCGAGTTGGGACCTTCCTCTCGCAGGCCCGACTGCGACACCCAGGCCTCCTGGCCCAGACACCCTGAGAGTGAAGGAATTTGAAGCGGGCAGTTAGAAAACAAATGAACTTGAATCCTGAGGTTGACGGAGAAGCTCCCCGCCCCCCCCGCCCCCCCACCCCCCGCCCCCCAAGCCGCACTGCGCCTCTGCCTCCCCCAAGGCCCTGCAGCTTTTCCAAGGCCTCTCAGCCACCGGAGGGGAAAAGAGCCACTTATGGAACAAGGAAGGGATTTTGGCGTCTCTTTAAAAAGAGTAGTTTCCTCTGAATCGGCCTGATTACAAAGATTACATAAAAGTCGACTTTAAGGCCCTTTGCTGAGCTGCTGAAGCGACCCCAGCGGTGGGTCCCGGGCTTCCCGGCTTTGGGTTCGAGACCCCGGTGGGATCATGGCGGTCCCTGCGCTCGTCCCCTCCGTGTCCACCCTCGCGTCTTTTTGGCTTTTCAGTGGACGTGGATGCCCAGCAAAGACCCCAGAGTCCAAACGGGACCCTCGGACTCAGAATAGAGCTGGAGGCCGCAGGCCCGCTGGGGCCCCGCGCGACCCTGCGGTTAGTGAGCTCGCTGCGCGCCAGAGGTCCCACCACACGGGCTCGGGGACAGAGGCGACAGGTCACCCAGGCCCTCGGGGCGCTCTGTCCTCGCGCTGCGTTCTCTCCCCGCGCGCCGCGGGGTGCCCCCCCCCCCACCCCCGTTGGTGACCGAGCACTAGAGCCAGGTCCCCGCTGCTCTGAAAGCCACCTGGTAATGGAGGGGGAACCAGTTCTGAAAAGGCCAGCTTCCGACTAACCGGTTTCATGGATCTCAGTGTCAGTTTATAGCAAAGGAGGGGGAAAAATACAGTAAAATAATAAAAATAAAATAAAATAATAAAGCAAAAATAAAATAACAATAAAGTAAAATAAAAATAAAATAAAACTAAAAAGAAAGGAATGAAAAACAATGAAGTAAAGTGTCAGCGTGCATTGGCCGGGAATCGAACCCGGGCCTCCCGCGTGGCAGGCGAGAATTCTACCACTGAACCACCAATGCTCACGGTGCGTGGGGCTCTGCAATGTCGACCTTCACTGCATCCCTGGCGCCGGCGTCACCCTAGGGAGCCGGGCCGCCCCTTCCAGCCCCAGCCTAGCAAGTCGACAGACCTGAAAACAGCCATTACACACCTGGCGGGATTAAAACCCGCCTCCCGAGTTTTCGACCGCGGGCCCCCCGCCCCCGCAGCCCCGGGGTCAGGCGCAGGCGCCGGCCGCCCGCCCGCCTTCGGGATCCCACGGGGTTCGGGAGCGACCGCGGGGCTCGGGGCCACCCTCGCGGGCCTCTCCGCGTCCCCCTCTGCGCGGTGGTCGCCTACGGCCCACACGTCGCCAGGCCGCGTTTCAGGCCTTTGCTCTGCGCACAGGCGCGACAGTGTCAGTGCTCAGAGGGTCCGGGAGAAGCGGGACGGGGCGGGCGGACCCCCGCAGAAGCGAGCGGCGGCCGGCGGACCTCGCTCCGCGGGCAGAGGGGACCCCGGGCCTGGTGGCGGGGCGCGGAGGTGTGAGGTCCGCGTCTCCGACAAGCGCCCCGGGAGTCTCCGAGGACGGCAACCCGAGTCCGTGGCACTGCAAGCGCAGGAAGGCTGCGGAAGTGAAGGCTCTTCCCAGGGTCACAGCCTCGAAAAGAACCAGGAACGCAGTTGGCAGACTCACTACCCGGCCAAGGGTCCTTCCAGCCTCGCACCTGGGGCGCTCACATCCCACCCGGGGAGCGGCGCGCCTGCCGAATTGGAGCTGCGGGTGCGGAGGGTCGGGCTGGGGAGTCGGAGGCTGCGACGCCCCTGCCTGAGCGTTGACGTCTCGCCCATGGCGGCGAACGAGGGACCCGAGCTGAGGCCTTTTCTTTCGGTCGGAGGAGTCGCTGGCCTGGTCCAGTGCCTGGTGTATAGAAATGGCGCTGCGCATTGCTGTCGAATAAAGAAATGGATAAATAGGCTGGAATCTAAAGGGAAAGGATATATATTTTTATAGCTCGGGGTTGACTTTAGTCTCAACTGCTCCGGTTTCGTAGACCAGTCTCCTGCCTACAGAAAGAAAAATAGTCCTGCTTCAGATTCACAGAGCAGCACAACTGTCATAGGCAGGAATGCAGGATGAAAAGGTGGTGATTGATTGATGGAGCCGTAGTTTTTTTCTCCACGAATTCCTATGTATTAGGGGGGAGGGAGCGAAAAAACACACTTTGTCAGGAGTGGGATTCGAACCCACGCCTCCAGGGGAGACTGCGACCTGAACGCAGCGCCTTAGACCGCTCGGCCATCCTGACACGTGTGAAAAATGCTTTTCTTATTTAATTTTAAAATTGTCTTCGCGTGCTGGGTCATGACGTCAGAGTATTCCATGGGGAGTTTATAGTGTTAAATAAAATAGAATTGTCCCTGAACTCCTTCTCCAAGCAGGGAAAATAAAACGATATCCTACCCTTCTCCCCTATTTCCTCCGGGCTCACGTCATCCGAGCCCGTGAAGACCCATTGTCCCTGGCGCCCCGATTCCGGTGGGGCTGAGCCCCGCCCGGCGGATCCCTGGCCGGCAAGTCTCCCTCTACCCTGGTCCCAAATCGTGGTTAGGGTGGGACACCCCGTGGACCCCGTGCGGGGAGCTACACGGTGCAGATGACAGGAGGAGCAGGACAGGGCGCATCCTCCTGAGAAGGTGCTTCGCGGTCGCAGATCAGACACTGAGGAGCAGGTGCAGAAAAATGCAGGCAGGCACCACGTTGAGGTAGAGGATTTCGAAAGCGAGACTCATGCGGCGTTGGTGGTATAGTGGTGAGCATAGCTGCCTTCCAAGCAGTTGACCCGGGTTCGATTCCCGGCCAACGCAAGTTTCTTTTCCTCTTGCAGTGACAAATTCAGGCTTTCTCCTCTTGTCATTTTATAACTCAGGCTTTCTTTCTCTCTCTTTTAAAACCCTGAACTCAGCCTCCAAGGAAGGAGAGCTCATTCACTGAATTAAATAAATCGGACAATTTAAACATCCTCTTAATTCATCTACTGCGGATTTTTAAGCACGTTAGGAACAGTTTGGGCGTTTCAGCCCCATTGCTTTCATCGGCGTTTATGAAATCCAAGTCCTGACCAAGTTTCTCCCATGAAACATTAACGTCGGAGCTAAATTGTATTGTGTGTGAGTGTACCATGCATATCGGTATGAAGGCTAAGTATGAAAAAAATCTAATTAATATGCATGACATTTTGCACATACTGGGTTAAATAAGTAAATGATAGAAATGATCGGCAATTTCTTCTTACTTTGGCTATTAGGAAATTTGAATTTTTTAGGGCTTCTATTACGTTTTAGTTGTTACCCTGTCTAAACAGCAAAAATATAACTGCTGGCTAGCTGCACCAGGGAACAAATGTCCGGAAACTTGAAGTAGCTTCCTAAGCATTGAGTTTTGAGCCGAAACTACAGCTTTCCTCGTTAGTATAGTGGTGAGTATCCCCGCCTGTCACGCGGGAGACCGGGGTTCGATTCCCCGACGGGGAGAGACACTTGTCGCTTTTTCTTCTTGGCTGAAACAAAAATTATTCTTACATAACGTTAGCTGGGCACCAGTTCCGTGGGGTGCGGTTTGGACGTACCTTCTCAGGTCCCCATCCCTTCCCGCGCCCCGGGGAGGAGGACCCCAGGGTACCGGCTCAGCTTTCAGTCCCTAACTCTGAAGACCCACCTTTCCTTCTTGTCTGCAATGTGGCAGGGCCAAGAGGCCTTGTACTGGCACTTGACTCATAGTATATGCTCATTTTTAAAAAGATTTCCCCCCGGACATAATAGTAACGTACAGTGCTCGTACGAAACATGGAGAATAGACAAATCACAAAGAAAGGAAAACAGCCATGTTTTCAGCATCCAGGAAATCCTTAGACATATTTTGCTGTCAGTTTATCTCTGGCATTTAAAAATGCAACTTCGGGATCATACGATGCCTGTTTTTTTTTCCAAAACCGACTTGAGTGATTATTTTAAACGGTGGAAGGTCTATATTCATTAGCTATTACTCTCCAACACTATTTAACTGACTTCCCTGTCAGTTACGGCTACGTATTGGAGCAGCTGTGCAGCTCCCGGTGTTTTGGGGGGTGGCAGCCCTCGAAGTCTCCGCTCCGGACGTGTAGCTCTTAGCTCTTGTAGCGACTACTTTCACCCCCGCCTTCTGGGGTCTCTGCTCGGTCCCCCCCCCGTTCAAGGGTCAGCCGGAGAGATTAAGTTGCAGGCTGGGTTTTCCCGAATGCGGCCTTGTCATGTCGCGGGCAGCTTTGACCCGCACGAGGGGGACGGCGGAGCGGGAGGGAGAAGGAGGCTCCGTGTGGGGGCGCCGGGGGCCGCACGGCGGACAGGCCGAGGCTGCGCGCGGCGCGGGAGGGATCCGTGTGGCCCGGGGCTGGACACGCCTGGGGGGCGACGCGACTCGCGAGGGCGGCGCCCCTGCCGCGTCCCAGGGACAAAGGCAGAAGCTTCTCTCCATCCTCTTGGCGGCACCGGGCCATGAGGGGCCCCTGGCCAGGAGGTTGGAAAGGGGGTCTCCACCCCCCGATTTCTGGGCCCTACGCGACCGTGGAAAGTCTTCGAACCACGGGTGTCCGCGGAAACCTCCCAGGGCGCGGGGCGGGGGAGGAGTGGGGGCACCGGCTCCCGCACTCGGTTTTGCCGTGTTTCGCGGGACCCCGCGCGCCGGCGCGTTCGCAGCACCGCGATGGAGTCGGTGCGCGGGGCCCGCGAACGCACGGCTGGTCCGGAGGGGCAGAGTCAGCGGACGCGGGAACCGAGCCCCCGGCCCATTCGCCCTCGCGGCCCCCCTTCCGGGCCCCGGGTCCCCGGCAGCTGGCGACGCGGGGCACCCCCGCGCGCGGGGCGGGACGTCCCTTCCGGTTCCCACGCGCGCTGCCCGCGGCCGCGGCTGCCGGTTCTGCCCTGAAAAGACTCCGCTGCGGGGTGCCTCCCGCCGGTCTCTGTGGCGCAATCGGTTAGCGCGTTCGGCTGTTAACCGAAAGGTTGGTGGTTCGAGCCCACCCAGGGACGGGCTCCCGTTTTGAGCCCCGGGGTCTCCGCCTGCGGCCGGGAAGGGGCGGAGCTGGGCCTGCCGTTCCCTCTACCGGCGTCTCCCGGCCCCGGACCTGGGCTCAGGGGCGCCTCGCCCACGTGATCCCCCTCATTTTGGGGGCTGCACCCCTGCTGGGCCGGCACCTTCTGCCCTCGCCCGAGGCCACTTGCTCGTCCTGCCGCACAGAGTGGGCGCCCGACCGGCGAGAGCTGAGCGCCCAGGGGCTCCAGGGGCGCCGGCTGGGGTCCGAGTCGCGGCCGACCCTGCTCCTCTGCCCACCCGCGCCCTCCGCCGCCTGCCGCGCGCTCGGACCCTCCTCTGCTCCCCTGTCCCGCGCTCGGACCCTCCTCTGCTCCCCTGTCCCGCGCTCGGACCCTCCTCTGCTCCCCTGTCCCGCGCTGCCGCCCACCGCGCACCCTGGCGAGGTAGCCGGCGGCCGCCCCGGAAGCTGCGGCCACACGGCTGCTGATGGGGAGGGTGTCCATCAACCCAGAGGGACCGGAGGGAACGGGTTTGCAGGTCATGTTTTATTACCGTGGGGGTTTCCACCTCCCACCCGAGCGAAGCAAGCGAGAGCTTGTGAAGTGCTTTGCTGGAGCTGGAAAATGTTCTGTCGGAAACTTGGAAGCAGAAAGACAGCGCTTCCGACGGCTTTCTCCCCTCCCGCCCCTCGAGCCCAGCAGAGGGACGCGGAGCGTGGTCTCCGCGGGGGCTCGGTGCCCGCAGCCCGGATACCCCAGTCGGCCTGGGAACAGGGGAGCAGAGCCGCGCGAGCGGAGCGGGGCGCCTGGCCTTCAGCCCCGCTCTGCGACCTTCAGTGTCCCGGCCACAGTGTCCTCCGCGGCCCGCTCCTCCCGGGGTCTTGCTGGCTGCTCTGTCAGACGGGCGGACATCTGCTCCCTGGTCTTAGTCCGGGACAGGGTGCTGCGCCCCTCCCCAGGCACAGGGATGTTCTGTTTTCTCCCTTGTCCCCGGCCAGCTCCCTTCTGGCCCTGGCCCTTCTCATCATAAGATCATTGATCGTTGGGTGGGCACAGAGCTGCCCCTGTTCTCCGGGAGACACCTGGGCCACCCTGCTCGTTCCCAGCCACCTTCCTGGGTTCTGCTGCCTCTCCCAGACCCCCCAGCAGTCCCCACAGTCACAGGGAGCTTCGGGGTGACTTTGTGCACCAGCCCTGCAGCAGGACTCAGACCACTATCCAGGGAGCCATGAATTCTTCCATCTGCGTGTTCAGTCATTTAAGGACAAGGTTGGAACACCGAGGGTCGCCGTCTGGATACTGTGCCAGGGCTTGGCTGGCCCCGGTGGGGTGAGCGCTGACGCCCACCATGAGCCCTGGAAGATCACAGGCCCGGGGATCGTGTGTACAGCACGTTAGCTGTTGAGTCACCTAAAACTACCATCTCGCTCTATGTCAACTACAATTACAATTTAGAAACCTGATTGAGTACCACAAAGGACAATAATATTAAAAAATCCACGCCTTTCCTTTCCACTGGAGACCAAGAGAAAATAGAGTTGGGTGAAGGACCCTCAGCACAGACTGCGGCGCAGGTTCCCCGCTGTTCCCGGAGGCGGGGGTGGGTGGGAGAAGACGGAGCTGTGAGCGCAGAGGGAGGTGCTGCTTTTACCGGCTTGCTTGGCATGACCTTGTCATTCCTCCTGTTCTTTAACGAAATTGTCATTCCTCCTGTTCTTTAATGACCTTTGAAGGTCTCTCCTCACGGAGAAATACAGTCCTGTGTCCAAGGCAAACATGAGGCTCAGCACCAGGTAGACCAGGACCAGGTTCTTGAGTGAAAAAGGTGAAGTTGTCAGACCTGGGGGAAAGGCTGAGGGAGGGAAAGAGCAGCTGTCAGGGCAGAACTTTGGAATCAAGATCAGGGCCACACGTGCAGAGTCACTGGGAGAGCGGCCAGGAGTGGGGGTCACCAGAAGGGCTGGTGGGGATTGGCAGGAAGCCTTCTGACCCCAGGGCTGCACCCCAGGGAGCCCAGCCCTCCCACCGCAGCAGAAGCAGCTTCCTGTCTGAGGGAGGTGGCGCCTGGGGTGCCGAGCAAGGGAAGTTGTTGGTTTTGGTGCGAATTTGCAAACGTTGCCAAAGTTTGAGTTGGTGTGAGAACCTTGTTTCTTAATTCAGTAACCGGATCTCAGTGTCTCAAAGCTACACTCACTGTTTTCACCCCGTGTTGTCCATGGTCACTAGAGAAAATCTGAAAGATACAGGGAACCATTGCAGTGCCACTTATGGGCAGAAAATGGGTAGCGTTTCTTCACCAAGGCCCAGGAGTTCATCATTCACAGGGAAGGAGGTACAGCTTGTTGGTTCTTAGCCTCTTAGCCTCCTAGTTCTTTAAAACTCATTCCTTACAGCTGTCCATAAACTGGCAACATCCAATTGATTCTTGAATTCCAATTTTTTAACTCTTACTTTTGATTTAACTTCAACCGTTCCAAAAGTCACCAGAATGGACAATAAACCCTCATATATACAGTTTACCTACAGTTACTAATTGTTGGCATTCTGACCCATTTGCAAGGCCTGTCCCAAAAGTATCAAACCGACGTCAATCTAATTAAAACCGTTTGCGTGGCAGATACTTTCTGGACAGAACCTCATGTTGTTATTTGCCCCCTCTTTCCCTCACCAGTTGAGAATGTTTAAATTTAAATTGTAGCGAAACTATTTTTATACAGATTATGGCTTTGTTTTGTTAAAATCTCAAAAGGTACGTATCTATCTCACCATCTTGCTGTGTAATCTCGGTCTGGTTACAGGGGACATTTTGTGACATCAGGAATTCCAGGCCACACCCCTCTCACCTTCCACAGTGACAACCACAGCCTCGGAAGACGTGTTAACAGTCCCGATAATCCCTCTGCAGAAGTAGGAGCCGTTGTGTTTGCTTGTTGCCTTTGGAATGTGGAAGTTAGAATTCTTATAGGTAAACTGCTGGCCTCTGCCATTCTGGAAATATTGGAGCTGGAAAACATTATGGTTCCTCCAGACGTGGCACCTCAGGGTGATGGGTTCCCCCTCTTTGAACACCCAGCGCTCAGCCTGGAGCTGCAGCCAGGCTGGAAGACACAGATCACAGGCCCAGGAGGCTTCAATCATTTGCACAGTCCACTTGTGAAGGGACACTCGCCACCAGATCTCCAGACAGCAGATGGGGAGCCCTTCCCACATGCTCCCCTCAGGAAAAAGCCCACCCCAACCGGGGCCTGTGTGAGAGCTCAAGACACATCAAGACTTTCTGTCTGACGGGGGTATATGGACAGACACACAGCTAGGCCTAAGGCCACGGCAGAAGGACTACGTGCTGAAGCAGGTGAGACACAGCCTTCAGGGTGAAGGGCTCCCCTGGGGTACCCTGGGGCAGGTAGCAGGAGCACAGCTGCTCTAGATCAAAGAGTTGACATTGTATTTGAAAACGGTGATTCAAGAGCTCCCAGCCAGGATGGAGGCATAGGTAGCAGAGCTGCGTCTCCCGCCACAACAAGAAGGACGCGTCTACCTCAAACTAGAGACAACCAGGAGTTCCAGACAATCAAGCTGCCTGAAAGTCTAACAAAGCTACGAAGGAAAAATACCCATCCAGACAGGTAGGAGGGGTGGAACTGACAGAGGATGTGGGTGATGGTGTGTTGGGGGCAGCAGGACAGCGGCTATGGCCAGCTGGCAGAAAGTGAAGTCGAACTTTAAAAAAAGTCAGGAGGGACACCTGGGGAGGCTCCCCGCAAAAAAAAAAAAAAAAAAAAAGCAGCCCAGCTCATGGCTCCAGTGCCCGGGGGAAATAAAGCCTCATTGCTTCTGTGAAAACCAGTGGGACGAAGAAACTGCTGGTCTCTCAGCAGTTTGTGTGTTTAGAGGCCCCCACAGTCCTAGAACATCTGCAGACCCACCACTCTAGGAACCACAGCCAGGCAACAGCAGAGAGGCGCCAGTCCCACACAGGAGGCAGGAGAAGGGCCTGGAAAAGGGGCGAGGGCTGAGCAAGCAGCATAGTTCCCTCTCAGACCCTCCCCACACAGCGCCACAACGTGGTGAACCGGGTCGCCCTGTAATGATGAAGACCTAAGGCTCTACCCTTGCAATGTAACAGGTGTGACAGCTCTACCCGAGACACAGAGGCAAACACAGGAGCCTGTCAACTTGAGGAGACAGAGAAGAATGACTCCCCCCCAGAAACAGATCAAGGTCAACGTGGGAGAACTAAGCGATGAGGAGATGCCAACCTAACAGACGCAGAGTTCAGAACACTGGTGATAAAGATGCTCACAGACTTGACAGGTGTGCCTGGGTATGGCAAAGGCGGAAGGGAAGAAGTAAAGGCCATGCTAAGTGAAACAAAGGAAAATCCACATGAAACCAAGGGTGCAGGGGAAAAAAACCGGGGTTCAAATCAATGAACTGGAACTTAAGAAAGAAATAAGGAGTGAACCAAGAGTTGAAAACAATGAGGAAGTGTAGGCACCTCTGGGACAACTTTAACATCCAAACCATAGGGGTGCCAGAAGGAGTAGAGGAACAGCAAGAAATTGAAAACTTATGTGAGAAAAATAATGAAGAAAAATTGCCCAAATTTGGTGAAGAAAACAGACATACAAGTCCAGGAAGCACAAGAACCCCAAACAAGCTAGACCCAGAGAGGACCACACCAAAGCACGTCATCATTAAAATGTCAGAGACTCTTAAAAGCAGCAAGAGAAAAGCAGACAGTTATCTACAAAGGGGTTCCTATAAGACCATCAGCTGATTTCTCAAAAGAAAGTTTCCAGGCAAGACGCATGCAAACGATGAAAAGCAGAGACCTACAACCAAGATGACTCTACCCAGCAAAGCTGCCATTCAGAATGGAAGGGCAGACAAAGTGCTTCCCAGACAAGGTAAAGCTAAGGGAGTTCATCTTCACCCAGCCCTTATGACATGAAATCTTACAGGGACCCATTGAAGAAAAAGAGGATCTAAACTAGGAACAGCAAAACAACAACAAACTCACACCGCTCAGCAACAGAACCTATAAAAGTAAAAACAAAAGCAAACTAAGCAAATAACCAGAAGAGGAACAGGATTCTAGGTATGGGGGTCGTCAGGAGGGTTATCGGCTGGGAGGGGGAAGGGGGAGAAATGGGGAAATGGTGCAGGATTAGGAAGCTTAGCTGGTGGGTACAAGATGGTCAGGGGGAAGTTCATAGAGGAAAGGGTGAAATCAGAGAACTTTATACGCACGACCCACAGACATGGACTAAGGAGGGTGGGAAAGGGGGTCCTGGGTGGAGGGGAGCAAAGGGCAAAGGGACTGGGACCACTCTCACAGCATCGTCAACGAAATATTCTTAAAAAGGAAACAGTGATTTGCTTCAGGAAAGGAAAGGTGGTCTTCAGAAGGGAGAGGCAGGTGCAGGGATGTTGAATAGGGGCAGCCGTCAGGAATAGGGACACCAGGTGGCACGGGGAGCGGCCACCAAGGTGTGAGGAAGACCTCACTGCCGAGGTCAAGGAGCAGAGAGGCTGCTGGTGCCCTTGGGGACCGAGAGTGTCTGAGGGGCCACAGGGCCTCTGTAGGCCCATCTTCATCGCTGAGCCCAGCCTTGGAGGGGCAGTTTCCCTGCCCACACGCCGGACTCCCAGGCATCCGGCCAAGAAACTGGACCCCACGCAGAGAGGACGTGGCCAGCAGGTGGACTGGAACCCTCGCAGAAGCATTGCAGGCACGTTTTACAACCACACAAAACACATTCACGAGACGATGCGACGTGAAAAAGACGGAAGGTGAAACGTACACAGGCCCAGGAACCAGCTGCCAACACCAGCCGCGGGCGGGGCGGTGGGGCCAGCGTTAGGCCTCCCCCCCCAGGCTGTTCTGGGAGCCTACGGTCTGGTCTCCCGGGGCGGCCCGCGGGCGGGGCGGGGTGGGGCGTGGACGGCGGGGACACCGCAGTGCTCCTGCCTCCCGTGCGCCCTGCCCGCCTCTGGTGCCGGGCGCTGCTGACACGCAGACCGTGGTCCTGCAAAGACGCGCAGGCTGAACGAGTGTCCAGGTGCCGGGAGGCCCCCACGCGGCCCCAGTCAGGCTGCGGGTTGGAGCTCAGCGTTGATGGGACACACACAAGATGCTCCCCCGCTGGGACTGGGCGGAGGGCAGCCTGGGGCTCCGCGTGTCGGGGTGTCAGGAGGGGCGGGTCCGAGAACAGATTCCTTAACGTGGGCAATAAACGCGAGGGGGCTCTGGTCACGCCTGGCTTCCCGAGGACGCCACCCGTGCGGGCTGTCCCCCGGGGCAGCTGCTCCTGGAGCTGCGTGAGCCGCGGGCCAGGGCGACGTGCACCCACCGGCGTGGGCCTGCAGCGCGGAGGCCGCCCAGAGGGACCATGACCGTCACATCTGGCTCTGACCCCCCAGGACGTCACCTTCCGGCTCTCCCCCGGCCTCGCCCGGCCTCCGTGTCCCCCTTCATTGGTGGCCCCCCGGCTCCCGTCACCCACTCACCAGCGCTGACCTGGAGACGCACTGGGTCGCTGCGGTTGGAGCGGCTGGTCTGACACCTGTACTCCCCGCTGTCGTTCACCAAGGCCGACGCGATGGAGAAGCTGGAGCTCCTGTCCGGCAGGAGCTGCTCCTTGTGCCACCACCGCGTGGCGTCATCCCCCTCCGCGTGGGCCCCCTGGCACGTCAGCGTCACGCTGTCCTCCTGGAGCAGCCTGTCCCACTTCGGGTTCAGGGACACCTTCGCCTTCTGGAGATCTGCGAGGCGAGAGAACACGGTGAGGGCGGGAGAGGGGTCCCTGCCTTGCGCCCCCGGGGGCTCCGCGCCGGGTCAGCCCTGCTGCCCACTCGGGCCCGTGGCCCAGTCATGGGCATCTCGGGCCCTCAGCCCCTGTCGCCTGGGCTTTGCCTTGAGGAGAACCGGCCACAGGAGCGTAGGGCCATGTCCTGCCGAGACAGGGCATTGCCTCTGCCGACCCCCACCTGCTGTCACCACGGCCCGTGTCTTCCGGGACTTTACGGGCCTCCCTTGACCAGCCCCACACCCCGAAAGCAAACTCACCAGCTCCTGTGCCCACCGAAGCTGCAGGAAGCAAGAGGGAGAAAACGCTCAGCACGGGCAGAGATCGGGGAGCCTCCCTTCCCACCCCGGCCCCCACGCCTGTGCTCCGGGGAACCCCTGCGTGCGGATGGCCAGCGGCCGGCCCCCTGCGCTCTGGGCCCCAGTGTCGGTGCTCCCGCCCCTGCCCCACGGTCCACCCACGTCTGCTTCCAGCACCGTCCGCTTACTCCTTGGTTCCTGCTCAACCCCCGTTAAGGATCCGGATTGACTTTCCCTGAGCGGGAGCCTCCAACCAGGTGCTGGAACCAGAGCGGCTGGCTCTGCACCCCTCAAGGTCGGTCCCAGGGGCTCAGGGCAGGGCTGCAGACGTGGGAGGGCTCCCTCCCCGGCCTGTCCCCAGGCACCCTCAGGGTCCGTCTCAGCCAGTGACACCGACTTACCCAGAAGCAGCAAAGCCATGGGCAGCAGTGGCCACAGGCTGGCCATGACGGAGGCTGTGTCCCCGGGCACCCGGCGCTGCAGTGACTCACGGGTTGGAGAGGAAGTAGAGCAGCCGGGCCTACACCCCGTTATTCGACCGGCGTCACTTCTGGGAACCCTGAGGTTTGAGTCTGGGCTTGGACATGTGAACCCTGGGGTGGGGGTGGGGCCGGAGCCCAGGGGATGTCCCTTTGTCCCACGTGGGCCCTGGCGACAGTCTGTGGGCCACCCTCCGAAATCTCAGGGTATTTTCCCCCGCTGGTGGGTCTGGGTCCCCCCGGTGCTAGGAAGGGGATGATGGCCTGGCTCAGGGGGTGTGGGGGGCGCATTCTCTGGGGGTCTCTGTCTCCGTCTCAGACCTTCTCCCTCTTGCAGGGCCCAGGCTCCTGGCCAGCCTGGCTGCCCACACGCAGGAGGGGACATTTCGCCCTCCAGCCCCTGACAGCGTCCCTCACCCAGTCCTGCCTCGGCCCTGGGGTCTGCAGCACACAGGAAAGGGGGAGGGCCGGGGGCCTGGCTGGGGGCTCTGGGCTGTCACCCCCGTTTGTCACGGGGGCTCAGGCCACTTGGGGCCCCTTACGGGGATGGTGGAGGTGCGGGTGGCCCGGCTGTTGAAAGACCGTGGGCCGCCACTCTCTTTCGATCGGGGGTCAGCGCGGTGCACCCTCCCACACACCCGGCCTCCCCGTCGGCCCGACCTCGAGGGGCCCAGGGGCGAGCCGCAGGCAGATGGGTGGCTTTGGACCTATGTTCCTTTCCATGCCAGTCACACAACCACCCCCCGGTTTCGATTTTTATTTGTTTTGCTTGTGGGTAGAGTTCATTGTCCTTCCCTGTTCCCATCCCCACCCCCACGCGTCTTGCTGGGCTCCTGCTCCCCGCAGGCCTGGGACCAGCCAGGCGGCCCGTCCTGGGCGGCGCCTCCAGCACCTCACTGGCATCTTGCAAAGTCCAGACCAGCGTCCGGGCCTCGGATGCCCGTCTGGGACCCTGAAGCCGAGGCCCCTCCAGGGCTGCCCCCCACCCCACCCCACCTCCCTGCTGGTCCTCTAGGTGGCTTTCTGCTGTGGGAGGCGTTCACTCAGTTTTCCTTCTTGGAGGTTTCATCTTCTCCTCTGACTTGACGTCCGTGGAGGGAGGACGCGTGAGCTGGGCGGCGTGGGCGGCGTGGGCGGCGTGGCAGGAGCCAGGACAGGCCGCAGAGGGGGTGGCCGCAGAGGGGGTGGCCGCAGAGGGGGTGGCCGCAGAGGGGGTGGTCCGCATGAGGTGCTGCTGGACCAGCTGCGGGGTGAGACCTGGGCTGGGCAGGGAAAACTTTCCACGATGGCACTGACGGCAAAGGGGGAGACGCTCTTGGAGGGCTGGTCCCGGTCCCCTCCCCTCCCCTCCCTGCAACACTGGAGCTCCAGGCCCAGCACAGTGTCCTCCATGACCCAGGTCCACCGTCACTGTCCTCTGGGGCCTACGGGGTCTCCCAGGGGACCTCCAGATAAGCACCTCCGAGAGCATTTACGAAGTTCTGTATGGGCACAGAAGAGGCCGTGGCTAATTCCTTCTGGGGAGAAGTCCCCACAGAAGACGGGACACTGGGTTGATCACCAGAGAGTGACGTGGGCTGGTGTGTCTGCAGAGCTGGTGCGACCCCCACGACCAGTGGCTAAGAGGCGGAGTGAAGCTCAGCTCCCCGACCTAACCTTCCTGGGGCTCAGGTTCCTGTTCCGGCAGGTGGGCCTGACAGGAGTCCTGACCCCAAGGAGTGGCCCTGAGGCCTGAGTGCAGTGATGCCTGTCACCTGTTGGTCCCATGTCTGTCACAAGTGCCACATGACAGGTGGGCTCCATGGCTCCCCGAGTTAGGGGTGACACTTGTCCCCTGGCCTCCCCCCACAGAAGCCGGTCCCATCTGTGGACTGTGAGGTCTCCGAGGGCAGGAATCAGTTCCTCTGAGAACCAGTGTCCCCAGCCTTCCGCACACGGCCTGGAACGGCCTGGGTGCCCGGTCGATGTCGCTGGGTGACCCTGAAGGACGGGGTTCACCACGGTGGACAGCGCTGCGTTCTCCGCCTGCCGTCAAAGTAAGTTGTACAGAACGTCACATGGGTCGTCAAGATTTCAGTCCACCGAGTAACAAAGACTGTGACCCGTGTGGCTAGTGCTACCGCCAGAGAGCGGGTTGGGGTGGAGGGGAGCACTGGGGGTGACGTGAGCAGCCCGGGCGCGGGAGGGGCATCCTCTGTTAAACGGAGGCCTGTGCTGCAAAGGGCAGGATGTGGGTGAGGCGCAGGGGGTTGGCGGAGCTCAGCCTCTGCGGCGGGTGATCCGCAGGCTGCACGGGTCACAGACGTGCAGACGGGACGGGACCGGGCCTGGGGGGAGGGGGGCAGGGGAGGGGTCGAGGGGGGACGTGGGTCTCTGGAACTGCCGGCGGGTCTGGGAGGCACGAGCGCTCGATGTTTTAAACTTTGGATCCAAGCTTTAGGCCTTTTCGCACGGGAGACGCAAATGGAGGTGCTGCGGCCCCGTCTCCCCAGGGCGATGCTTTGCTGCCCCCCCCCCCAAGCCCCAGGGGCCCCTTCTTCTGCCTCCAGGAGGTGTGTGCTGAGCGCACGCAGCCCACGGGGCTCCTGTCTGTGACCTCAGTGACTTTCTAAATCAACGTTCTCCTGTAGTTTGAAAAAATACCAACGGAACCAAATGCAAACGTTCACACCGCTCTCCCTGCCATTGGAGACTCTCCCTGTCATTGGAGACCCTCCCTGGGAAGCGGGGCATCAGGACAAGGTGTGATGAGCTCACTCTGCCAGGGCCCTGGGAAAGGGGAAGCGGGAGAGGAAGACCAGGAGAGAGCAAAGGACCGTGACAGAAACTTGGCGTCTGGCCACTTTCACTCCAGAAAGAGTTGCTGACGGAGCAGATCGGGGGGAGCAAAACAGGGGTACCCAGACGCCCTGTCCTTACGGGCAGCGTTGTCCAGTGTGAGACGCGGTAACAAAGCCCAGGGGGGCCCCTGGGGAAGCAGTTAAGGTCTTCGAGCAATTTCAGGGGTTGGGGTTGGGGACAGAAGCCTGGTAGCTTCTGGTGGACGATGGAGAAGAAATAAAAGTGTCTTAACGAATTCTTAGTCCTTTTAAGAATCTCTGTTACGAGGCACCGGGAGGGGTGGTCCCGGCTATTCAGGAGCCCCTGCCCGCCTCCCCAGCACCCCATTCTTCCTGGGGGAGCCCCCACTGTGAGTGGTCCTTTTAATTTTTCCTGTTGTATTTATTTATTTAAGTATATTTTATTGATTATGCCATTACATTTGTCCCAATTTCACTTCCCTTTGCTCCCCTCCCTCCCCCAGCCCCACACCCTTTAGTTCGTGTCCATGGAACGTGTATAGAAGTTCCCTGATTTCTCACCCCTTCCTCTATGATTCTTAACTTTCCCCCGTCTATCTTGTATCCACCAACTATGTTCCCTAACCCCTGGGCCGTTTCCCCATTTCCCCCCCTTCCCCTCCCAGATGGTAACCCTAACCCAATGACCCCCATACCTAGGATTCTGATCCTATTCTGGTCGTTGGCTTAGTTTGTTTTTGCTTTTATTTGAAAGGTTCTGTCGTTGATAGTTGTGAGTTTGTTGTCATTTTTACCATTCATAGTTTTAACCTTTTTCTTAAGTAAGTTCCTATAACATTTCATGTAATAAAGGCTGGGTGATGTCTGGGAAGCACTGTATCTGCCCTTTCGTTCTGAATGACAGCTTTGCTGGGTAGAGTCATCTTGGTTTCAGGTCCTTGCTTTTCATCGCTTTGAATACTTCTTGCCAGTCCCTTCTTGCCTGAAAACTTTCTTTTGAGAAATCAGCTGATAGCCTTATTGGAAACCCTTTGTGGGTAACTCTCTCCTTTTCTCTTGCTGCTTTTAAGAGTCCCTCTCTTTTTTATTAAAAATTTTTTTTTAATTTTATTACTCTTTTTAGAGAGAGGGGCAGAAAGGGAGAGAAACAGCCACGTATGGTTGCCTTTCACCTGCCTCCAGCTACAGACCTGGCTGGAGACCTGGCTATGTGCCCTGGCTGGGAATTGAACCAGCAACATTAAGGTTTGCAAGCTGGTGCCTTATCCACTGAGCTACCAGCCGGGGCAGATTCTCTTTTTCTCTTTAACCTGTGGCATTTTAATTACAATGTGTCTTGGTGTGGTCCTCTCTGGGTCTAGCTTGTTTAGGACTCTTGCGCTTCCTGGACTTGTATGTCTGTTTTCTTCACCAAATTTGGGCAATTTTTCTTCATTATTTTTTCACATAAGTGTTCAATTTCTTGCTGTTTCTCTCCTCCTTCTGGCACCCCTATGGTTCAGAAGTTGGCAGAGTGCAAGTTGTCCCAGAGGTGCCCAAGCCTCTCCTCGTTCTTTTTCAACTCTTGTTTCTCCATTCTGTACTGGTTCACTGTTTATTTCTTCCAAAGGGTTGATTTGAACTCCAGTCTCCCTTCCTTCACCCTTGAATTTTTGTGGATTTTCCTTGGTTTTACTTGGCCTGGCCTTCGCTTCTTCCTTTCTGCGTTTGCCGTACCCAAGCATGTCTGTGAAGGCTGTGAGCATCCTCATCACCAGTGTTCTGAACTCTGCGTCTGTTAGGTTGGCATCTCCTCGTCGCTTAGGTCCCCCACGGGCACCTCGATCTGCTCCCTTTCGCTCCTCTGTTTGCTGCTGTGACTTAGGTAGAGCTGTTGCCTCGGCGGTGGAGCCTAGGTACTCCTCAGTATGGGGCCACCTGTTCCACCACGTCCCGGCGCTGTGTGCATGCGTGTGTGTGCGTGTGCATGTGTGTGTGTGTGTGGGGGGAGTCAGAGAGGAAACAGCTCTACTTGCTCAGCTCTCGCCCCTTTCCAGGCACGTCTCCCACTTCCCTTCTGAGACAGGCTCCTCTCACTGTTGCCCTGGCTGTGGTTCCCAGGGTGGGTGGGTCTGCACGTTCTAGGACCGTGGGGACCTCTGAACAACAGGCTCTGCTGAGAGACCAGCAGTTCCCCACTGGTTTCTAGTCTGAAGCAAGGAGGCCTTACTCTCCCTGATGCTGGAGCCCTGAGCTGCACTGCCTGGTCTAAGGCCGGGAACCTCCCCAGGTGTCCCTCCCAACTTTGTTCAATGGGTGGCTGCACTTTCTGCCGCAGTCCTAGGACGTCTGCAGACCCACCCCCTCGGAACCATGGCCAGGGCAACCGGCCTTGATCACACCCAGGAAATCAAATCCCTTCCCTTTGCTTACAATCAGGAGCTCCCAGTGACACCAGGGGAGGGGAGGCTCAGGCGCTTGCCTCCCGGAGGGGACCTGGGAAAGAAAGGGAGAGTTTGTTCTGTAGGATGTGAAGCTTGAACTGGTTTACAGGCCACGGTGACCAACAGTGTCCCTTCCCAGGGCACCGGCTGGTGGACACACGGAGGGGCCCCCCAGGTCCAAGGGTGGGGCCAGGGGTCTCACCTCTGGATAGAGAGAGTGAGGGGTAACCATGGAGAAGACTGTAGTGTCCTTCCAGAACTTTCCCTACAATGTGTATTTCAGTAAACACGCATCTGCCTGCGCCTGTGCGTTTTGTCCACTTTCCGTGGTTTATGTTTACGCGTGAGGTGATTTTCTGCAACTTGGTTTCTTTGACAGTAATCCCACCGACGCACCAGTGCCTAAGCGCACACACCACTCAACATTTTTCACATTTTTAAAGAGCCGGAGGACAAACGATAATAACATTTTTGAGGAGCGTGTGGAAAGGAAGTGCAGTGTTACTCCTTTGACTCTCTTGGGTCTTAGGCACCCAACGGCCTGCTCTGCGTAAACAGTTCTGTGTTGGCGAATGCCACAAGGGCAGAGGCAGCTTCCTCCCTTGTTTTTGATAAGCATCACCTGCCCACAAAGACAGCGAGAGAGAAAGAAAGGGAGGGAAACAGCCAGGCGTGGCTGCCTCTCAGGCACCCCAACGGGGGACCTGGCCTGCCGCCCAGGCCTGTGCCCTGCCTGGGAATCGAACCAGAGACCCTTTGTTCACAGGCCGGTGCTCAGTCCAGTGAGCCTCACCAGGCAGGGCTTCACTTGCTCATTTCAATAACAAAGGGTACTAGCCTCTAAATTACAAAGGCATCAAAATCCCTTAACAACAATGTTCACCATTACATCTCTGGTAAAACGAGGGAAGGAGCTGGGAAACTTGCAGAATAAAAAACAGTGGGGAGGGAAGGGCTGGAGGTGAGATGCAGAGACGCTGATGGAAGCAGAGGTGCCGAGAACCAGGGGAGAAACCGAGGCAGCTCTGGGATGGGAAGAAACACGGAGGCCGGGGCCTGGGGTGGAGCGGGACTTGCACCTGCCGAGGTCTGGCCGTAGACCTGGCCCGAGGGCTGGGGGAGGAGGGTATGGGGGAAAACGAGAGAGAAACTCCGAAACAGGAACAAATTGGTGGATGCAAAAGGCACGCAAACCACAGCGAAGTGAAATCTGAAGCTACGGCCTGTTTACTTCGGCCGTGGCCATGGAAGCACCACAGCCTGCCGGCATGGAAGAGTTTTCCAGAAAAGTGTCCCCAGCGAGCCTGGCTTACCTTGTTTCCTCACAGCCCCCCACCCCCAAGCCCCCAGATTTGCGTGGTCTTCAAGGTTCAAAGGAAGAGGGATGATGATGTATAATGAGAAAAACACTGGCTGGAGAGGAAGTAAGTGCAGGTTTTGGTTTCCCTATGACGCTCGCTAGGTGTCCAGACCTCGGTTTCTGCGTCTCAGGGCCAAGTCGCTGGGCCGTGCAGGGTCCAGCTTCCCTCTCACATGCTCCCCGGTTCCCAGCGCCGGCTCCCACAGACGTGTCCAGACGTCGCAGGAGGGCAGCAGCGTGTGTGTCCAGATCCCAGGCGGAGCCCCTGGACAGCTTCTGGGAGCCACAGGGGTCTTCCAGCAGGACTGACAAACGGCTGTAAAATGCATGGGAAAGTATGAAAGCTGACGCCTTGCCTCACCTGCCAGGGAGACAGACTCTACCAGGAGGGTAAAGGGTAACAGCAAGGAGAAAGCTCAGTCTTGAGCAGGAAATGGAGGTGTTGGTTGTGCTGCTTGGTACCCCGGAACCCCTCTGTGCAGGCAGACAGGAGGGCGCGCCTGGCCCTCCCCACACGTGTGGTCTGCCATAGAGTCCTGCGTTCAAGTAAGTGCAGCAGTTCGGAAGCAAACATGGTAAAAGTGGAGGTGACATCGAATGACCTCCGAGGCTCAGCTTCATCCCGCTACCCCAGAGGAGGCTGCTGCGTCCTTCCAGAACTTTCCCTACCCCTCCGTCTTCCCGTAAACACGCATCTATGTCTGTGTGCCTTCCTTGTTCATAGTTCCTGTCGACACCTCTCATGATGTGATTTAATGCAGTTTTCTTAATTAAAGATTTAAAAAATGTATTATTTTTAGAGAGAGGGGAGGGAGGGAGGCAGAGAGGGAGAAGAAGCACCCATGTATGGTTGCCTTTCACATGCTTCTAGCCACGGACCTGGCTGGAGACCTGGCTTGCAACCTGGTCATGTGCCCTGGCTGGGAATCGAACCAGCGACCTTTGGGTTTGCAGGCTGGTGCTTATCCACTGGGCCACCTGCCAGGTCTGCAACTTGATTTAAAAAAATAATTCCACACACACATACACATACAAATGTACATGCTGTTCAAATGTTCAACGTTTTTGAATCAGAGAAAAAAGTGCTAAATGTGTGGGAAGGAGAGCAGTGTTCCTCCTTCGACTCAGCATCTGTGGAAGACTCTGGTCATGTCCTGGGCACCAGGACCGAGGTGGGCTGCCCCGTGGTCGTTTCTCGATCCTCTCCTGCCAGCGAACACGGTTCTGTTCGGATGTGAGGAGGCAGTTGGGAGCTTCATCGATGGCGGGACCTCTTCTCAGCCCAGCAGGTGACTTTGGGTTAGTCTAAGTCGGTGGTTCTCAAATGTGAGCTGCATTGGAGTCTCCTGGAAGGCTTGTTAAGGACAAATTGATGGGCTGCACTCTCAGATTTCCTGATTCCAGGGGGTGGGGGCTGAGAAGCTGCACTTCCAGCAGTTGTCTGGCTGACGCTGAGGCTGCTGGTCCAGGGACCACAGTTTGAGAATCCATTTGATTGACCGGGATACAGCTCTGGACAAGGGGCCCTCGAGGGCAATATGCTGTGGGGAGTCAGGGATCCAAGAAATCACGGATCCTCTGCCAGGTTTGGGACATGGCGTATAAGGGTGTGATGCTCGGAGCCGCGGCAGCCATTCTGCTCTCATGAGGGACATGGCTGACACACTCATGATAACAACGCAAAGAGAAGAAAGAACCCAGGTGCCCAATGGCATTATCAAGACACAGATTCACCAGCCCAGGAACTGCACCATCTTCACACAACTTGACGTGTGAGACAATAAAATAGTTCTTCTCGTTTTAGTGAGTGCAATCTTCCGGAATTTGCAGCAGGAAGTCACCTACCTGATGTACCCACCTCTCTCCGTGCCCAGGGTGCTCCAGCCGATGTAGCCACAGGCCCATTTACCTAAACCCAGATTTTGGATATTTGTGTGGGTAGTTTCTAATTTTTGTTATTTCCAATAGTGCCGCAAAGACCAAGAGTATTTTTGAAAAAAAAACATATACGTAGGTGTATTTCCAAAGGCCATTTTCCCAGATGAAAATGACGATGTCACGGGCGTGTACACTTCTGAGTTGCTGATCTATGGGGACATTTCTCTCCAAAAGAATTGTTCGAATTTACTGTTCCCTAGGACATCTACGAGGGTCCGCGTCGTTCCATTCTCTTTCTGCCTCTTAGCTGACTCAGTAGGTGAGAAGCGGGGGCCTCACATGGCAATGAGTTCTGACGTTGGAGGTGTCCTGTGGGAGGCACCGTGCGGATCTGTCCTTTACAAGGGGCTTATTTGACCCGTATAGTGCCCTGGAGGGTCACGCCTGGTGCAGCCCGAGACAGCAGGTGCCTCTGTGTGAAGGCCTTGTAGCCTTTCCACTCTATGCCCAAGTCATGTTCTCTTCACTGACCCATCTACTGATGAACGTTTGGACGGGCGGGTTGCTTGCATATCTTGGCCATCTGAACAACGCTGCCATGAATGTGGGGGTGCAGGCGTCTCTCTGGGATGACGGGAGACAGGAAGCCGGCCACGAAGGCATCTAGAATTTCGACTTGGGGTGGTGCTGGCCCCCAGAGGTGGAAACGTGAGGGGGAGCCGGTGGCTCTGGGCGTAGGTTCAGGCTTGGGTGCTCTGCGTGGGAGGCGGCCTGGCACGGAGGGGCCTGCTGGCAGCCGCTGGGGACCTGGGAGGAGAGGCTGGGCTGGAACCCGGCACGGCTGGCGCTGGACTGCGCTCAGAAAGCCACCTCAAGCCATGGGCGCGGCTCCTTCCTCTCGCGGCCTTCGGGGGTCTGTTTCTAAGAAGATAATTTTGAATCCCTTAGAACCCGCCTTGCCATCCATCCTTCGCACATCCTTGAACGTGTTCAGCTGCCACCCAGCCGGGGGGCGTCCAGTGGCGCTCAGCACGCGGCCCTCCTGCTGGGTCCACCCAGGGCTGCAGCGCCCGAGCGCCAGTGCGGGTCAAGGGCAGGCGGGTGGAGGGTCACGGGCGTGAATGTGGGTGCTGACTGCTCCTTTCCCCGGAGCCTCGGAGCTCATTCCTCCCTCACCCAGGACGCCGGATGGCGGCGGAGGGAGCAGCAGCTGCCCCGCAGGCCCCAGGCCTCCAGCAGAGGACCGGCTCCCCCTGCCCCTGAGCCCACCCCCCTCCCCATCTCGGGTGTGAAAACACTCAGATCTTTAGTTTCCCTTTTTTTCTCCTTTTCTTGAAAACTGGGGACCTTGACCACTTCGCTTCAGCAGGGGGCAGCAGAGTGAAGCAAATGGCCCATGTTTCTCAACCCTGAGGAAACACCCCCCAAAAGTGGGTCTGTTACATTGGGGCGATGCCAAGGTGCCCCCAATGCGGCACAGCGTCCTGCCTGCGTTTGCGACAGGAGAGGGGTTTGTGGAGGCGGGACGGCCCTGAGCGTCAGACCCCCGCCTGCGTACCGTGTACTGTGTGGGAGCCGGGGCCTGCGTACCGTGTACTGTGTGGGAGCCCGGGCCTATGGACTGTGTACTGTGTGGGAGCCCGGGCCTATGGACTGTGTACTGTGTGGGAGCCCGGGCCTATGGACTGTGTACTGTGTGGGAGCCGGGGCCCGCGTACCGTGTACTGTGTGGGAGCCAGGGCCTGTGTACTGTGTGGGAGAGTTTATGAGGGCGGCAGCGTGGTTGGCTCAGACAGCAGCGCAGTGAGAGCGGCAAGGTTGGGGATGGTGAACGTGGATTGGGGTGGGGTGGCAGCGGCGGTAACTACCCCTGGAGGTGCTCATTGACATCCCAGGGCCCGGGTGTCCCCTGGAAGGGCTGCGTCCTCCGGAAGCAGCGGGAAGAGCCCCTGCGACTTGTGAGCAGGACAGCAACCTGGTAGATGAGGCCATCTTGTTTTTTGGTTTTATTGGAGGCATATGTTGGTACTGTCCGTCTTGTTTCTTTTTTTTTTTTTTAAAGATTTTATTTAAGTATTTTTTAGAAAGAGGGGGAAGGAAGAGAGGCAGAGAGGGAGAGAGACATCCATGTATGGTTGCTTTTCACCTGCCTCCAGCCACAGACCTGACTGGAGACCTGGTTTGCAACCTGGTTATGTGCCCTGGCTGGGGAATCGAACCTGTGACCTTTGGGTTCGCAGGCCGGTGCCTTATCCACTGTGCTACAGCCAGGGCCGTCTTTTTAATTTTAGCTAATCCGGTAGGTGTGGTAAGGGAGAAAAAATGGTCCCTTCTTCCTTCCTAGGCTCTGGGGCTGGTCTAATTATTAAACTGACATAGACAGAAAAGTAAATAAAATAACACAGTTAGCTCTGCCCGTGCATGCAAAGATTCGGCCCCTCAAAGACAGAGGCGCGAAGAAGTGACCAAGAAGGTCACTTGAAGAAGTGACCTTTAAGCAAAGAAATGGTCAATTCCTAAGACTTGACAGACAAGGCATAGCTTTGGTCTGTGGGTGGATTTGCGGTGAAGCATTAATGAGGTTTGTGTATACGGCCTCCTTGGGCCTCAAATGCCCTCTGAGCTCACAGGTGTGTCTCCCTTCCTCCTTGTCCAGGAGGACGAGGTGCCCTTGCTTTTGGGGAGGTAGGGTCAGGGGGCCTTTCTGCTTGTCCCCCTTTTTTAACTCCTTCAACGTAAAATATCCAGCATGCCAAGGTGCCGTGTTTTGGGACAGAGTGCGCTGAACCCCTGTAGCGTACGGTGAGACCTGATGCCGCGCTGTGTTTTATTCTGCATTTTCTTGATAAATAACGATGCTGACTATCTTCGAATGTACTTATTTGGCCCCTTAGTGAAGTGTCTCGTTAAATCTTCTGACTGCTTTTCAGTGGGGTCGCCTTGCTATGGACTGATTGAAGCTCCTTATGTCTGGATGTGAATCCTCTGTGGGCTTTGTTTTGCTTTGACTCTCTGGCCGCTTGTTCCTTTTCACGATTCTTGGAGAGCAAAGTTGTGGTGGTTTTTTTGTGTGTGTGGTGTTGCTAGTTCTTTCACTATATGCGCTGATCGCTATGAACGTTTCTCTCAGAGTGGCTGTTGCTGCGTCCTATAAATTTTGACCCAATGTATTTTCACTTCCATTCATTTCAAGATGGGTAATTTTTTAGGCTCCTTTTGATTTCTCCTCTGACCCATCGGTTGTTCAAAAGTGTGTTGTTTGGCCTCCACGTAGTTGTAGACTTTCCCAGCTCTCCTCCGTTGGTTTCTAGTTGAATAGCATTGTGGTTGGAAAAGTCAGTTGGTATGATTTCAGACCCCTTACATTTTCTAAGGCTTGTTCTGTGCCCTCTTACATGGTCTCTCCCGGAGAATGTTCCACGCCCGGAGGAGAGTGGAGTCTGCCCTGTTGTGTGGAATGTTCCGTAGGTGCTGGTTAAGTCCACTTGTTCTGGAGTCTGGTTCAATTCCAAGGTTTTCAGGTCGATTTCCTGTCTGGAAGATGGTGGGGTGTTAAGCCCCTACAATTATTCGTTACTGCCTTTCCCTCCCCGTAGACCTCTTCGTATTTGCTTGGTATATTAAGCGCTCTGATGTTGAGGGTGTGTATGTTTACAATTGGTGTATTTTCTTGATGGATTGGCAATCTTGTCACGATAGCTTCCTCTGTCCCTTGTTGCCATTTTTGGCTCAAAGCCTACATTTTCTACATATGAATGTAGAAAACTACTACATACATACGTATGTAGTATGAGTATGTAGTATGTAGTGGGCTACACCCACTTTCTCTTGGTTGCCACGTGTGTGGCATGTCCCTGCCGCTGCTTCCCTTTGGGCTCACGTGTCCGTACCGCCAAGTGTGTCTCTTGCAGGCCACGTGTTGTTGAGCCTTGTATTTTATAACCCATCCAGCCACTTTGCGCCTTTGGTAAAGTCAATCCCTGGATGTTTAGAGCAAGTATTTGTATGTAAGTCCTTACTAGACGGTGCCTATGACCTGCCTTCTGGTAGATGTGTCTTCATTGTTCCTTGAAGTGTAAATCTAGGATGTTTCTGTGGAGAAATGGTGTCTTTTATTTTGTTTTGTCCAATATATTATTATTATTTATTTTGAATTCTTTTTTCTTTTTTAATTTTATTGTTGTTGTATTACATCCATCCCGTTTTTACTCCCCTCTGTCCCCCTCCCCACCCACCTATTCCCCCCAAAGTCAATCCCACCTGTTGTCCATGTCCATGGTTCCTTTATACTAGGTTCTTGTCTAAACTGCTCCCCTGAAATGGTGTGTTTCAAATGTCCTTGTCAAAACGGACACAGAGTTGGGCCCAGTTATGGCCACAGGCTGCTGGCAGGGGCCAGGCAGCTGCGGGGGGAGCCCTGGTGTCCCCCCCAGTCCAGTGGGAAATCCCTCCAGGCTCAGCTTCCAGAGGCTGGTGTTTGTTTTCCTGAGGCCTTGCCCTTTGAAGTTCAGATGCGACTTTAACTGGTGTGACCCTGCCAGCGCTTCACAGGGCGCACCTGCCCCCCTCAGCTTCCGTGTTCTGCGTCTGGTGACATTTATGAGGTCTGTCCCGACAGTAGCGGCCGTGCCAACGGGTTTAACTGTAGGGACACTGGCTTGGTACTTTCGGGACAGGCGCGGCATGTTGTCAGGGCTCAACATTCAGACTCACCTTTCGTGTCTGTCTCTGGCATGTTCCCCTTTGCGACGAGGGCTCCCCCGGGCTAAGACTCCTGCCTCCCTGCATTTCCGCTCTCCCACCCCTGTGCCCTCTCTCATGGCCATGGGGGCAACGTGGGCTTGAGCCCTGGGTGCGACTGAGTCACCGTCCCGGGTTGGCCTGCCCACACGCGTGTTCTCGTGCTCAGCATCCTCTCCACTGCCACTCTCTGCGTCACTTCCCTCCGGAGGTTCAGGACGACGTAGCTTCACTTCTGCCATCCTGCCAGGGCCTGGACCTGCTCCAGCCTTCCCCCCGCGGCAGAGGCATCTCCTGGGGTCTCCACAGAGGTGCCACGGGGGGCACAGCGCTAAGCTGGGGACTCTCCCTGTCTTGTACAAAATAGCTCCTCCCGGTTGTAGGCTGACACCCGGAGGCCCCGTGGAGACTCTTCCCTGCAGCTCTTCCTCCGGCCACGGTGCTGTCTTTGACATCTGCACCTTGACTCCGTGGCTCCGGGCACAGTTCTCCCTCGTCCACATTCCTGTGCTTTCAGCAGCTGTTGGGGTGGCCTTGCCCAGAGAAATCACCGTGGAATCAAGCCATGAGTTTATTGGGGAAGGAAAATGGGGAATGGGGAAAATGGGGAGTGGCAAGGGAAGAGACTTTAGAGAAGTCATCTTCGACTTGACGTCATCAGGTTGGGGTTTTTTCGTTTTTTGTTTTTTTTCTGTTTGTGCATTTTATTTACTTTATTTTTTAATTTATTTTTATTTTTATTTTTTAAAATATTTTTATTTCATTATTTTTAGAAAGAGGGGAGGGGAGAGAGGCAGAGAGAGAGAGAGATATCAATGTATGGTTGCCTTTCACCTGCCTCCAGCCACAGACCTGACTGGAGACCTGGTTTGCAACCTGGTTATGTGCCCTGGCTGGGGATACTTTATTTTTTAAAAACAGATTTTATTCATTATTTTAGAGAGGGGGGAAGGGACGGAGGGAGGAAGGGAGAGAGACATCCATGTATGGTTGCCTTTCACCTGCCTCCTGCTACAGACCTGGCTGGAGACCTGGTTATGTGCCCTGGCTGGGAATCGAACCAGTGACCTTTGGGTTCTCAGGCCGGCGCCTTATCCACTGCGCCACCAGCCAGGGCTAAGGTTGGGTTTTTATCCCAGCTACTACGTGCAGTTTCACAGGTACCTGCTTCAAAGGAAAGTTAGTTCATTAGCCAAAATCCATTAACGGAGAAGAGCTAAGTGGGCCATCTGCTGGGCCATCTGATTCATCATCCACCCCCCTCACCTGCGGACACGCTAACTTCATCCACCCGTTCCCAGGAGTTTCCCTGCCAGTTCCATGGTCACATTTCAGCCAGGCTAGGTATGTAAACACCAACTGGCACGGTTTTAACTAAAGTCCAGGTACAATAAAGGCCGAAAGTAGGCGCTGCCTCCATGTCAGCTGCCCCCATCCTGACACCTGCCTGTCATCACCGCACAAGAGGAATTCTCGGTGGGAACTTGGCGATGACAAGATCTGTTCCGACCTGGGTCCGGACCCACCGCACTTCACCTGCCGCTGACCCCGGGCCCTCTGGGACTCCCCCCCCTGAAGACCTGAGCAATGGGTTTGCCCTGATTCTCCTGCTGCTCCCCGAGGCCGGTCTGCCGTTCCCCTCCCGGCACAGCACCGGCTCGGGCAGCACTCGGGGTCACCCTCTCTCTGTCCTGTCCTCTGTGTGTTGTACGAGGGAGCAGCACGCCTGGTTGGACCTGTGTCCCTCGCGTGCCAGAGCCTGTGGAAGGCTGGGCACCTCCCCCTGGTCACTGTGTGAAGAAACAGTAGAGTCTAAAGCCTGAGCTGCGTAGAACGAAATGAGTCCAGGGGACTTTGGTTAGCGTGTGGGTTAATAAACTGAAAGAGCTCTTACAGTTTATTATAAGAAAAGAACAGACAGACGAGTGAGTGGAGCAGAACAGAGAGTCCAGAAAACGACCCACATCAACCCAATCTACTCATCTTGGACGATGGGAAAAAGACGGTCTCTTTAGCAAATGACTGGAACCATTGGCCAAAAAATAAAATAAAATAAAAATGTGACTCTAGACACTGACCTTACCCCCTTCACCAAACTTGTCTCAAAACAGATCGGACTTAAACATAAAATACAAACCCATGAAACTCCTAAGAGATAGCAAAGGAGCAAAACCTGGATCTTGGCCATGACGGTGACTTCTAGATACAACCGAAGTATGACCCATGGAAAAACTCTCCGACATACTGTACTTGATCTAGATTGAAATCGTCTGCTCTGCCCGAGACACTGTCAAGAGAATGAGACAAGCCCCGGACGGGGAGGACATATTTGCAAAGGTTGTAGCTGGTAGAGATGAACCTTTTCGAATCCCTCCCTTCACGGAGGTGCAGAGAGGCACAGCGCCCGGCCCGGACGCACAGGAGCGGAGCTGGGCTCGAACTGGGTCTCCGGAGGTCCACCTGCTCATGGACGCAGAAGACGTGGTGCATGTCCACGATGGAACGTGACACGGCAACGGGAAAGAACGAAGTCTTACCATTTATGGCCACATGGGCGCTCAGTGAAATAAGTCGGGGAAAGACAAGTGTAGGATAGAAAGAAAGACCAAGCCAAACCGAAAGGCTCCAAGAAACCGAGACCGAGGGGATGGATGGGTGGAAAGGGGGAGGGGATCATAGCCAGTCACTGTGACAAGCTGGCATGGTGACAGGCGAGGGCTAGATGGGCGGGGCGATCGGAACCAAGGCCTAAAAAGGTGGAATCCTTATTCTGTACAAACTTACATAACTAACACTATCATTTACCAACTATACTAACATCATGAAAATTAAGAAGTAAATAGAGTCGGGTCTCACCGCGCCCTTCCTCACCTAGGTCCTCCGAGATCCACCTCCCTCTGCCATGGGCTTTGGCATCGGGACGCGGCCCTCCTCCTCGCATTGCCCTAAAGAGCGAGGGACACACCCAGGCTCAGGAGAGACGGGGCGCACAGCCCACGGCACCTCCATTTCCGTGGAGGCTGTTGAAGGGGAGACACTTTCACGCAAAGAGGCAGCTTCCAGCGGGGGTCCTGGCAGAAACCCCTGAGCCGGAGCTGCCCTCTCTGCTCACTTCTCCTTCTGCGGTTTCCTTCCCACCCAGCTTCCTCCCTCTGTGGCCAGCAGCCCAGGGTGGCGAGCGCAGAGGAAGTGGCTGGAGGAGGAAATCCGAGGGCCAGGGGGAAGCAATCACGGGGTGGGCCGGAGGGGGTCAGGGTGTCAGGAGGAAGAGAAATAACACCCGACCGAGCGGAAAAAAGAACAAAGAACACCTGCCGATGCGAACGGCTGAACACTGAGCGCCCACCGGGGGCCCTGGCGTGGCCCCTTCTCCAGGGTCACCCCCGCCCGCTGGGAGCCGGGGCGGATTCCCCTCGGCCCCCGGGAAGACTGAGTTCCGTGCTCTTCACCTGCTTCAGCCTCTGCGCTGAGGCTGGTTAAAGGCAACAAGCCGACAGGTTACCGGAGCCTCGAAGGCAGGGAAACCGGCGCACGCCCCCCGGGCCCAATGCCATCTTTTCAGCGCAAGAGGAAAGAGGATTTTTTTTTATTTGAGCTGGGGAGCCGGTGTTCCGAGGTTGTCAGGAAAAACAGAGCACAGGGTGCTTCTCAGGCTGATTGGAGCCGGTGCCTCCTCCACAGGTGACCGTTCCGTGGGACTTGGGGTCGTCCCGGGGGGGCTGTCCTCACGCCTGGACTTTTCTGCAAAGCGCCGCCCCAGGGAGCGTCCACCTGCCTACCGAGCGACCGCTCCCTCGGGTCCCCTGCTGTGTTCATCGCTCCCTCCCGGTTTTGGCACCTGGGCAGGGGGAGGCCACCTGCCTGGCCACCGGAAGCGCCTGGGAGAGGCAGCTCGCCAGGCGGCCCTGAGCCGGACAAGGCCCGGCCGGCAGGGCCGCCAACGCTCCGGCCCCGACCCAAGCCGACTTGGACGGAAGAGGCCGGACACCTGGCCGCAGAGCTCCCGTCCCCCAGCGGAGGGCTGTCCGTTCCCCAGGACGTTGGCCGGAGAGTCTAGGGGTTTTCGGGGGGGCTGCGGTGCTGCCCTACTTACTGCCAGCCGGGGAGGTAGGGACCTGCCAAGTGACGTCTGAGCGCTGAGGCCTCCGGGAATCCCCGTGCCAGTCTGGCTGAGGGGCTGGATGCGGACGGGGACCTCGGACCGCAGCCCCTGCTCCTTCCCGTCTGTTTAGACACCACGCTCCCCGGGCGTGAGGGGCCCAAGGGACAGGTGCCGGCGCTCCACCTGGGCTCACTGCTCCACCCCTGTGACCTGGCGGCCGGGGGCCTGGGTGCAGGTCGGGAATAGGGAGCCTGACACGGTAGAGAGGGCTTCCCTTGGTCCAGAGGAATCGGGGCGCTGGGACCAGGGAGGTTTGCCACGGGCAGAACTGCAGCTCAGAGCGGCGCGGGCCCAGCAGGGTCTGTGGTGGCAGAATCACCCATCAGATAGGCTCCCCTTCAAGAGCCTTAGAAACGTGGATGGAAGTGTCACCCTTCCCCACAGGAGACAGACAGGGCAGTGGGAAAAGTGGGGTCCACACCTCTCACCCTGGTGGCCTGATCCCCAGGTCTCCAGGGTGCGGAGGACCCCCCTCAAGGGTGTCCTCTTCAGCTGTGACCTTCAGACCCCCGCTCGCCGCCTGGTCACCTGGGAGGGGCACTTTCCCCAAGTCTCCGTTGGCAGAAGTCACAATGCAACAGCAAGATCCTTGATGCCCACGGACAAGGATCTGAGTTCTTCACAAGTTCAACAAGGGCTGGGCAGGCAGAGGGGGATGGGTGTCACCAGGGTCCGCTCGAGACGTGACGTTGGGGACGTCTCGCAGACGGGAGTCGTGCGTGGTGACCGCTGTTCACTGGGCTGTGATTGTAGACAGGTTCACGCACGGTAGAGCATCAACATGCACTGATGTCCTGTTCCCACTCTGACCGTCTGGAGAATCACCACACATGCACACGCACACGCACACGCACGCACACGCACGCGCACACGCACACGCACACAACCATCCACGGGGATGAGGAACCTGGGTCTCAGTCTCAGCCCGCAGGGCGGGGGGCTGGCGCAGCGGGCAGAGGAGTTGTCAGCGCCGTGCAGGGAGGGGTCCCTGGAGCCGGGGGACAGCGGGGCAGGTGGCCCTCAGTCCCGCAAGGCAGGGCCTCCGGCGGCCGGTGCCCAGGGAGCTCAGCCTCTCAGCCGTGGGCTGCAGCCCGACTCAGTCACACCTGCAGGTGGTGACTCCCCCCTCCTGGTCTTTTCCATACGTGTCCGGCCCCCCCGGGGCAGGTGGGGAACGTCCCCAGAAGCCCACCTACGGGTGGTCCCGCTGGGCAGACATGGCTGTTGTGACCACGTGTGCAGATGTCTGAGCTGGGTCTCCCCACCCGTCGTGTCCAGCGTGACTCAGGTCGTGAACCGTCACAGCCGCCTGCCAGCCTTCTGGGTGGACGCGAGCGGTCCACGTGGTTTCATACACTCCGTGTCGACCTGACCAGCCCAGCGCCGCCTCAGGGGTCGCGAAGGCCCAGGGTCGACGCCGGGTCCTTGAGCACTGACGGCAGCTGTGGGGGTGTTGGTGGGGGCGCGCACCCGGGTCCTGGGGACAAGGGCAGGAAACGAGTGTCCGGATCCTCTTTATTCTCCAAAATCCGACTCAGCCGGGGCACATGTCCGTGGGCACAAGGACGCCCCCCGGGCTGCGCAGGTCCTCCCTGCGGGGACCTGTCGGCTCCACGTGCCAGCGGCTCAGAGGCTGAGAAATCCCGCTGGGAGGGTCGTCACGTTGGCGGGTGAGGGGCCTGGCGTCCGAGAGGCTGCCGGGGTCCCGCAGCTCTGAGCTGGTTCACGGGCCGGCGGCGCAGGGCGGGCTGGTCCTCGCAGGGCGGGTGAGGGGGCGTTCACACCTCCATCCCGTCCGCACCCTGAAAGGGCCGGCGAAGGCCGCCCGGGAGGGTGGGGGGGTCTTCAGCCTTCCCTGAGTCCAGGGGTTCTGTCCCTACGCCTGTGCCTCCAGGTGACCCCACACGCCTGACACGGCTGTCACCGGCCAGAGTCACCTCTTCTGAGGAGGCCCAGGCGGCTGGGAGGTCCCCAGCTGCATCCGGTGACCGTCCCCTGTTTCTCCAGAGGCCGAGCCCGATAGCCACCGCAGAGGAAGAGGAGGAAGCTGCTTCCCAGTTTCTAAAATTTCGGTGAATTTGGCGCAGGCTGAGCCAGATTCTGGGAAGCCCGCGTGTCGGGGAGGGCACAGTTCAGAGGAAAGGGGGGGCGGGGCCTGCGATAAAACACGCTTCTCACTTCTGCTTTCAGGCTTTGAGGCGGTCGGTGCCCCGGGGCGCAACCTGCGAGGCCTCCACCCGAGCCGGCCAGCCTGCCGGAGCCACCGGGCCACCGCTCTGGGGCCATGGGGGTCCCCTCCGCCCCGCCCGTCGCTGCGGCCGCGAGTGGCCGCCGTCCTTGGGGCCACATGCTCCTGTGGGCAGCTCTGCTGCTCCTGGGTGAGTCGGGGTCCCGGGGCACAGGGGAGAGGGGCCGGGGCGCCGCTGGGGCGGGGCCCCCCTTGGCGAGGGTTCAGGGCGGATGAGCAGCTCAGAGGCGGGCGGATGGACGTCCCGCTCGGGCCACCGCCGCGCTGGCAGGATGCAAGGGGGTCTTAAGGTGTCTTTTGCCTCATGTCCCCCGGCACCTGGGCCGCTGGCCCCCGCGCCACCCGCACGAGAACCTGATTCGAGGGAAGTTCCGTGACGTGGCCTTCACTGACTCGGGGGACCGGCTGCGCTTCCTCACTGCCGGGGGCGGCTCAGGGCTCCCCGATGGGGGCCGGGAGGCAGCGAGGAGACACTTGGGGAGCAGTGGCTGCCCCCTGCTCCCTCGACCACACGTCGGGCCGCCGGAGCCTCTTCCCCTCCCCCAGGTTACCCCGCGGCTCAGTGACACCACACCTGGGACTGAGCGGCCGGCCCTTCACCTGGGACTCAGGCCTGGCAGGCGCCCTCCGTGTCCACGGCCCCAGGGTGGGCTGCCGGGGGGACCTGTGGGTGGACTGCCGGGGGG